>JAQFYU010000504.1:0-21387 GCA_034694905.1 Ceratophysella granulata | reverse complement strand
CACGGGTGAGGATTTTTTTTGGTTCACGGGTGAGGATTTTTTTTTATTCACGGGTGAAGGGACCTGCCTGCCTACTCAATGTCTTTTAGCTTCTTTAAAAACTTTGAATGTTTGATGTCACAGCTAAATGCGGTCCTTGAAGCAATTGATAAGGGCTCTTTCTCTGTGGGTGTGCATCGTTTGGGATAAGGAGTCCTTCTTCCCATCATTGGTCATTCACTGTGTCTACTTAGGTATATAAAAGTCATGAGTCTCTCAATTCTTCCAGCTGCAAGAGTTTACTGTTGAATTTGTCTTCTGAGACAATATGAAGCGAATTACAAAAATACGCGTGGCTTCACTTTTGCATAGACGGGTGAGCTGTTGTATGCTACGTGAAATTTCACTTTCGCAAAGACGGGAGAACTGTTGTATGCTACGAGACTTCACTTTCGCAAAGACGGGAGAGCTGTCCCGGGATAATTTTTTAAACGTCCCATTCGTCATCTACTGGTAACTACTGTCTCCATAGTTATGCTCAACTTTGATAATTTTGGGGTGAGAATCGAATTTATTTCCGGTGAGACTAAATCAAAACGAAATAAGAATTGGGTTTCAATTTACGAATCCAGGTCATTAAAATGTTGAATATAAATTCCTGGATTAGAGTGAACTACATAAATGAAATGAAATTCTAACCCGAATTCCATCAAGTAACAATTCTGCGTCTTTGATTTTGAAAAATAATGGAAGTGCTTAAATCGCACAGAGAAAGAGAAATATGTAAAAGTCTTTTTTACATAATATTAGGTTTTCCTCTTTCGACATTCCCACTTTCTTCTCAGCTTTTACAAAAAGCTGAAGAGATCAACTGAACCAAAACTCACGAAGAAAAGGAAAAAGTGAAGAAAGGTTGATTGATTCATCAGCTTTCTCCGCGTATTACTTATTTATAGGTGGGAGGTGAGCCTTTCCCCACTTTTCATCAGTTCATACTACTTTTCCACTGAGCTCAAACTTCCGTTTTCACTTTCACTCAGGAACGTAATATGCTTTGGTTGGAGTGAGTGATTCTATTACAAACTAATCAGCATTTTTTTCTGTAGACTCAAATCCGTATTGATCCCTTCGCTCCTCCAAGCTATTGTAAATTAATTCTGAACCAAAACTGTAATTATTCTCCCTTTTTCACAGAGAAACGAGGTCGGATGTCTGAGACCAGACAATCCTTCTGCATCACTTCTTTTAAGTCGAGGAAAATTATTTTTTAGGGATTAGGAGACTTGGAATTCCTTACTTTAAAAGCGTAATACAGCGGGGCTAAAGCACATTTTTTTAAATTAAGCATAGACACTGATTTCCATTTAACTATTCTTAGACATAGACTTCGGTTAAGCATATTTTAATAAGTTCTAGATAAATAATACTAAAATGTTCAGCAAAGTTCTAGGACAATACTAGATTGAAAGCCTAAATTCAATTCGATACAATACAACATTTTTTTGTAACTTTTTTGAATGAATATCTGTAAACGTCAATAGTCAATACTGACTCTGCAGTGAAGGATGGATCGAATTGACCTAACCCAGTTCATTTACTCCTTTAAGGTCCAAATGTCAACGAATAGATGAGGCAATTGGCAATTTGATTTTAATGTTATTATTTGTAGTAACACATAAACCTTTGGGGAAAGTCAGGCATGATCCGCTTCATAAAAATAATCGGCTTATTCCATTTCTTTGGAAATGTGCGTCATTTCTTCTCTTTTGCGTCTGCACTAGTATTTACTCTGAATTGAATAGGTGAGACCTTAGATCGGACCTTTGTAGCCAAATCTCCATGCACGACGGATACGAGGCTTGTCATAAATAGATTTTTTTACTTGAGCCTAAAACAGCCCAAACTTGGTTTTCACAAAACACGGATTTCATCTCGACAACAAGGAACCGAAACTCCTTGGTGATTTATCCGAAACTGTTATTGTACTGTAGTCTGTACTGTAGATTTGGTAAAATACTCTAGAAAATATTAAAGGTAATAGAATTCTGCAAATTCAATTTGATCAATAGGAAAAGGTTTAATTCAAAAACATGTCCTTCCGGGGGCTCGTTAATTTAACATGTCGATGATACTCAACGGCCTGTTTTGATTCCAGGTCAATTAGGCAAAAGTTGTTAGAAAAACGGCAAAAAACAGGCCAAAGTCAGTTAGGCAAATGCCCAAAATATGTTACGTCGTTTAGGCAAATGCTAATAAAAAACTTAAGTCGTTTAGGCAAATTCCATTTCCAAAAATAAGTCAGTTAGGCAAATAAAAGGATATAAAGTGAAAAGTTTGTAAATGTCTGTATATTGATGAAATTAAATATACAAAACTAAGAAAAAGCAGGTATTGGTTGAAGAATGTATGTACCTACGAGTATTTAACTGCGACTTCCTTATATCCGTTACCCACAATTATGCTCATGCTCAGATTTTAAGGTTGAACATGGTTATATTTCCTGTACTTATTGCTTATAATTTCTTTAAGGCCCGTATGTTAATTTTCATGTCATGATTTGTCAGAGCAAAATCAACTTTTCGGATTTGCCTAACTGACTTTGAGTAAATTTTCCGATTTGTCTAACTGACTTTTGTCAAATTGACCGACCACCCCTGTTTTATGTTGCAAATTTTTGAATATTTTGAAGTTCTTACGCAAAACACAGGTTTATGATGCTTTTCAACGCATTTTTGGAGCCTATTTGCGTTATTCTGACGTTTTTTGAATGTATTTTATGTATTTTACTGGTTATCGATTAAAAATAGTTCGTTGTTTTAAAAAAAATTTACATTTCAGCATCATCGAAGCTTGATTCTGTTTCATGCTTTTCAGCCCTATTTAAGTTTTAACATACAAGATATTGTAATTTTCAAATTTACAGGTGAATTGTTGAACAGAAACTGTATTTGTTGCATATCTTAGAGGATTTTTTTGCAACATTGTGTTGCATATATTTGTTCACTTTCGATCCAGTTGCAGCGTATTTATAAGATTTTCTTTACGATCAGCCTTCTGAAAGCTCTACATATATCCCACATTAAATTCTGTTTACTTTAACTCTCAAATTATCCTGTAGATCGTGTGGACTTATTCGATCCAGCGGAGTTCCAAAATCAACAATAAATTATTGCCAATCAGTTCTATAACCGAGTATGTTATCACATCCTTGTCTGAATTAGAATGAATTGCTACGAACACATGACAAAGAGAATGGTTAAGTAAAAATTTGTCAACTACAATGCAAGCTCGCGTGTTAGACTCGATTTGCATAAGGTTTGTTCTGAGATGAAAGATGGATCCGTTTATTTGAACAGTTCCGAATCCGGAATATCCATAGTTCTAATTCTTCCATCTCAAACTACAACTCATGGAGAATGACGGGAGACAGTCAATATTGAAAAGCATAGGGAAGGGTAAAGAGAGGATTTAATTAATTTTATTCTATACTTGTGTGAAATTAAAACGGAGAAAATGAAAATCTTTGAGTTTTTCCCAGACACTGGATTTGGACCAGACCAGACATCCAAATCCAACTGCTAAGAATCAACTCCAAATTTTCTTATTTTTCTCCCAACTTGTTCATACATTCTTCATGGATTGAAGAACCCAGACATGAGAAGTTCTCGCATGTATTTGTATACTTTTGTTCCTAAGAACGGGAGGGTGTTGTTACCTAGGAGCTCGGAGAGCTAGACTCCCGTTGTACAGATATACAGGGTGGGTCCGGTGCATTCATACTGTAAATAAATCAAACACTATTGCGAGAGCATAGTGTTCATATACGTATTTTGGGCCAGAATTTAAAGCTTCAATTAAATCACAACCAATTAACCAAATCACATGTGTATTTGCCACTCAAACCCGTTCATGACCTCTAGTCTCCTTTGTTATTGTTAAAAAATTGTACATTCATTGTTTCTAATTCCAGCCCTTTCAAACATTTTTCACATTTTCTTCAAATTCCTTCTCGTTCCATCCAGCACCTTGTCTCTTTTTATTATCCCATACAACTTTCAATTCGGGCCAATAGTCAGATTTGGGCCAATTTTTCGGGTTTCAGGTCAATTAGAGGAGTCACGGTTCAACCAAGCTACGCAATTACTATTTGAATTAATCTCAAAGTTTTATCCCTTCCAGCTTTCAATTCAAAGAAAATCACCGAATTTTTGGTTACTTTTTAAGTTTCAGGGTCAGCTAGGGATCACGATGTCAATCAAACTTAGGAACTATAATTTCAATTGAATTCAAGTTTATATTCCGTCAATTTCCCAATTTGGACAAAATGTCAAATTTTACGGTTTTCGGGTCACTTAGGAGTCACTAGGTCATACGATCGGGGTCCACTATACTTTATTATATGAACTGAAGTGTCGAGATAAGTGAACACAGACTGACGGACAGACGGACTGACGGACGGACGGACGGATGGAAACTTCAAAATATATAAAAGATTGCAATACAATAGAGCATAATAGTTATAGGTTTGTTTAGTTTATTCACAGGATTAGGTTGTTGATGCAATACTGAGTTGATTTTTATTTAAATTCTGCTTTGCGTGAATGAAAATTGTTGAGTGTTGGAAGGGTTTGGCGAGAGACGCTGTACAGTTTGTATTCCGTTGAGTCTTTTATGTGAGGAGGCAGGGACAAAGGGAGTAGAGAATAGATTGGAAGGATGTCTGAGTCGGAGCCAATCCAATATGCTGGCGGATTGAATTATATGTATATAAAACCAAGTTACCTAACAAGCATGTTTCTCGATTAAAGGACAAACATGAAGCAAGATTACATCACATCCCATTAGATTACATGGACGGAGATGAGGGGAGAAGGAAAGAAGGAAACTAAACTTATTCTCAACAACTTATTTTCTCTTCAGGATACTTTTCTCTTTAATTCTATTGCTTCCACTCACTCCTACCTTGTCTCAGGTACACACACGTCTCCAGGCCAAGCATCTCCTCAACACACAGCCAGCCACACGACCAAACGAACAAAAAAATACCACCGCCCTAAGTTTCCGATTACATGATTGTGAGAGAATGTTGTTTCTTCACAGAACCAACCAACTTCAAACCATTGAGTCTCTTTATTTGCCTACACCCGAATTCTGTTGATGTGTGGAAACATTTTTACCTGCTTGCCTTGTTTTCGTCTCGTTCTAGACTTTCTTTCGTCACTTTAAACAACACACTCTTTTCGTTTCAAATTTGATTTACGCATTGATTCATTTACGTAATTTGCATTCATTTTCTTCTTATTTTATGTCAGTTTTCTGCAGATTAGTTTCCATAGGGGCCATAACGCCGACCAAGCTTTGCAAGTCCATCTTTTAGAATCAGTTTTCGGGACCAATTTTTGAGGAGGTAACTTTCGAGTTCGAGTTGAACAGGTTTCCAAGGCCAGTTTTCGGGTAGTGAGGTTTCTGGAGTCGATTTTAGCGTTGTTGACCTTAAGGTAGTTAAGGCTGTTCTGGGGTTAGGTTTCCGGGGTCAATTTTTGATGCAGTAAATTCCCGAGTTGAAAAGCTTTGGAGATCTAGGTTTCCAGGGTCGGTTTTAAGCGGTTGGACTACCGGGGTCAACTTTCGTAGAGATCAATTTTTGTATGGCAAATTTAGAATTTGACCAGCTCCAGATCTAGTCGGAATTGGGTTTCCTGTGTCTGGGTCAACTTTTGATACAACCAATTTTGAAGTTGATGAGCTTTGCATATCTAGTTTTCCGGTGTCGTTTTTTGGGATCAATTTATGCTGCCGCCAAATTTTAAGATGAACAGCTTCCAAGATCTACTTTTACGAGGTCGACTCTGAAATGTTTGCCTTGGCCAGCATTGCAGATCTAGCTGTTTGGGTTGGTTTTCTGGGTTCCTTTTTTTGATGTAGTCAATTTTAGAGTTACAGCTTTGCGGAATTAGTTTTCCAGGGTCAGTTTTAAGGAGTTGGTCAACCAGGGTAAATTTTCCCACTTTTTCTCTTGACCAGCTTTGCATATCAAATTGTTTGGGGTTGAATTTCCGGTGTCAATTTAGGATACACTCAATTTTGTAGTTGATCAGATTTCCTTAGCAAGTTTTTCGGAGTCTGTTTTCCGGGGTTGTGTATTAAATTTCATATGGGCCAATTTTCGCGTTAGCTAGCTTCCCAAGGCTATGTTTCCAGGTCGGTTTTCCAGGGTTGGTGTTCCTGGGTTGATCTTCCGGGGCACAGATTTCATATGAAAATGTTTGTCGCTTAATATTGGTATAAAGCCTGGTTTTCACAGTTTTGAAAGTTCTTCTATTCAAATTTTACTTTAATGGTTTACGATTGTAATTTTTTGACAATATTTTTCCATTCTTGTTGTTCAACCATTTTAGCCTTAAACTTCTTCTTTTGAGCACCTAGTAAAACATCCATATTCAATGAAATTGAATTAACATGATTTAAGAAATCTGATATTCTATTCTATAGAAACTTAATGTCTTCAAATTCGAATTCCACAGTAATAATTCTGAAAATAGGCCTCATCTATTCCAGGCAAAGTGACTCTTGCAATCCCGAACTATTGATACAAATTTGGAATATTGACTTCCTATCTATTGCCTGATTCCTCATCGTCACTATTTAATATTCCTAACCCACAAATCCCGACGAAGGCTATTCAAGAATATATGACAACCGGAAATGTGGAGAAAGGCTGGAGGGAAAGTGGAAACCGGAGAAAAATAGACAGAAAATCTCCCAAAACCTCCGTTTTATTGTGACTTGTAGCTCTGAGTTGTGGTGGGTGAGTGGTTTGATCTGGAGGCTGAGCTTCCGCTGTCCTTCTAAACACTCAGCAGACAGACAGATACCTTCTGCTCAATTCCATGTACAACGTGTACAGCTTCCGTTCCATTGAATTATGCAGAATTGGGAGTGTGTTTGTGCAGAGTGGGAGTGTTGCTGGACGGAGGACGGAGAAAGGAAGTGGAGAAAGGGAAGGAATTGGATTAGGATCAGTAAATATAGGCCAGTATTAGAAGAGGCTGGAGACTCGGAGGAGTAGATAATAGAGCCTGAGAACAAGATATCAAAATTGCATTCCTCTCCTTCTTCAATTCCTATTTATTCCCAGTAGGAGCTATTCATATTTCCGAGAGGAAGAAAAAAAAAAAAACCTTCTTGTATCCAGCTCTTCATCTTCCCTTTCTTCATTGTTATTGTTCCTATATAGGTCTGCCTTTCAAGATTCCTCCGTCCTCACATAATTTCATGTTTCATGCCCTCATCCCACTTCTTCAATCATTTCCTAGACGATTGGAGTGCGACTAAAGAAAACAGAAATAGTACAATATAAAAATATTATTAATTTTAGGACTCTCCAAATACAATTGCTCGGATAAATATCGCTGTACGTGTACACGTGCCACTTTGGCCAAGTATGGCAAAGCCACAATTGGGTGTCATAAAGATGTCACCAATGGTCCTGACTGCGTAATTTTAAAGCACAGTATTTAGTTTATATGCATTTTGGCTTCCAGTGCCCTCGCCTTGTGTGCATGGCTATGCATTTTCTCAGCTATACTGTATGCTCTTCGTCTACTAATTTTTGTAGTTTTCCATGTGATGCGCTTTTGACGTGGCATCGCTTCAGCTCGAAGGAGCATAATGAGTTTGTCAGACCTAAAGAACAGCTTTTACCGCCACCTGCCGTAAAAATCCGGGTTTTGCTTACAGGATACTTAATAAAAACGTTAAATCTTTGTATTGTTGTTGTTTGGGGAAACACACCAGTTAGAATTGCTAAATATCAGTTAGTAATTCAAAATTAGTAGAGAATTGCTAAATATCAGTTAGTAATTCAAAATTAGTAGGTAACACTCACTGAAACGAAGATGTAGGTCTGCTCTAATTTAGTTAGTCAAATTCGTTATAAATCAACAGCTCAAAGAATTGCTCATTTGGTCAATTTATGTATACGGGTATATGAAAAAAATATGTAGGTAGGTAAATGAACGAATTTAAGTGGGTAGAGGACGTTTTTTACTTTAACAAGAATATCCATGTTATAAAAATATTTTGAAGGGCAAGAAAGGCTTGCGGTTTTCATAATTATACGAGTATAAACGTTTGGGGCGAATTGAATGGCAGCATTTGTTGTAAATAGACCTGATAGATAAATAAAATAGTGTTTTGGAATAATTGATCCAAAAACAACTTTTTAAATTTTTAATTCATTGACTTTTAAATTCTAAGGCATGTAGCATCTCAGAATTTCTGGGGAACAGTCGCAAGATATTAACGAATTTCTGGAACTGCATTTTTTTCTTATGGGTTTTCTAATACTAATTTTGGTGAGCACCAGAGGTTTACATGTAGATATACAAGAAACGGCCAAATATATCAGGTCTATTGTGTAAATTCTGCATACCGCCTCGTAACACGTAAGGCCTCATTTCAGCTGGAATGGCTTTTCGGAGCGAAGAATAGAAATAGATAATTGACGGTCTATTTTTGTTACTTTTGCCCTTTAACTATTGGATACGAGTGTAATTGAATGAATTTGGAGTGAGGCTGAGTCAAGTAGGTATCTCCAGAGAAAGGATGGAGTGAGATGAGATAACAGGATTCGTAACCTTTCACTTATCACGTTTTTCGGTTAAAGGGCCAAAGATCATACGAATGGTAGTATAGGAGACGTACAAGTTTTAATTGCCATATTGGCACAATGCTAGGATAATGTTTTCTTTTCCTTCTGCGTGTATCAACACTCGGATGTAGTTTTGATTAATTTCCCACTCTCCGAGTAGGTCTTCCTTTTTCGCTGTGCCTATCATGTTTCGCGTGTTCCTCCATCCAGGAACGTGTAACGTGTATGTGTCTGGGTTCTGATCGTAATTTCACACTTCAGTTCAGCGGCCTGACAGTTGTGTTGTATGTGTGTGTGCAGAATTGTAGGATGTTGTGAAACTGTGTCAGTAGTGGTGGGTGGTGGTATGCAATGATCGGACCACGTAATCGAGTAGCATTCCTTTCGGACACTTCATACAAGTACATCGAATCACGAATCTCGACGTAGGGCAACGGGAGCCGGCTTCTGTTTCTGTTCAGAAGTTTGAGAGTGATTGTTCTAAGAATACAATACACGAACTTGAGTCATGCTATCCAAAAGCTGACTGTTACTGTAATTTGAGCTGATGACATGAAATGATGTTGGAGCAATCTGTTAATTTATGGATTTGAAATGACAACTTTGTCAGTTGAGAGCATGGATAAAAATTATTGCGCATCGTTATATTGTAATTGGCTAAAAACAGATTAGCTGATTCGTTTTTAATAAAGTCATTTCAAAATTCATTTATTATTTATTTATTAGAAACCAAACGTATTGCAACACATTTAGATTTCATACAACAGAAGCCAGGGAGATACCCATAAATGGGATTTACTGGCATTGACTGACAAACAAGTTTTTTAACTCGTTGTCTAAAACCAGAAATAGTTTAAGTTTGAGCATTTAATAATTAAATTCAGTACATTAACTGCCTATTATTACGTTCATATTTAACTCAATTTCCTGCTCACCGACTTCGTAGAATTTTATTTTCTTGAGATCTGAATCAGACAAACATACCCAGGACATTTTGAACCAAGAATGCCTGTCAATGAAAATGTTAATGAAATTCCAAAAAATATGTTTTACTGTCATCACTTGAACAAATACAAGTCGGTTCTGGATTTTTTCAGATTTTTGAGGCTATACTTTGAGCATAATTTTAGAGCTTTTTCAAACAATATTGCCAAAAATTAATAATTTAGTTTGGATGTAGGAAAATGTTATCGTCAATACGAGTATTTTACCGAAAGAATTTGAACTTAAAATATCAGGCATTGTCATCTTCAGAAAAATAGCTCTTAAATTATTCCACCAACTAATTTATTAATTTATGCAACTTTTTTGAAAAATATTGGCAAAGCTCATATCAGCTTCAATAAATGCCTTCAAATCTTGTATCGGTCATAGTGTCAATAAAATAATAGCGATAATAATATTAGCCCAGTTCTCTGATTCGGGTTGCAGAATAAAAAATATGACCCATCTACCCTTACATTATACCCCCAAGTATTTCCAATTGTCAACTTATGGGCGATCACCAATTGTATTCATAATCTTTTGTGAGATTGACCTTCTCATAGCATGGCTATTCTGCTGGAGGTTTAGGAAGTGTCTCTCTCATCTCCAGTTTCAATTCAATTCTCATTCTAAGTCAAATATTAGCAATTCATTATTTCCAAGTTCTCAATCTCTTTTTCTCGCTCTTTGTCTCCCTTCATCCTCTCCGTTTCAGTTGCAACAGCTGGGAAAATTCTCATACGCATATCAACAGAGTAGACTGCTGGGATGAAAAATGTTCAAAAAAGCTACTTCGGGTCTAATTTCTACTCAAATATGAAAGCTTCAAAGTCCTTTCACCTTATACATCCCAGTGTCTAATTAAGAAATATATTAAAACTTAAAACGTTGAACAAGTGACAGGCTAATCCACTAATCCGCTCTGAAACCTAAGAATCTACATTTTATTGTCCAAGAAATATTAGACGAGTAAATTACGTCATCACGTGGCACGACTGATTGGTTTGGTAGCGAGCGACCAAAATGTATTGATTAAGGAATTACTGCAAAACTCCAATCGATTCTCAGAAAGTTGTGGCTGTGATAGAATCCAACGATGCTTAGTGAGATTAAGGGGAATACGAGTTTGTTCAGGTATTTCAAGCAGATTTGACCAAAGAGCTGTAGACCCATTCGACATTTTATCAATTCTCTTAAGTGAAAAACTCATAATTCAGTTAGCATGTGTTAAATTCAATTTCCTTTGAATTTGAACTGCGTGTTGACGCCAGCACTTTCGGTTAGGTCCTTAAAATCATCTCAATGTGTTGAACCAGATTTTCATTCAAGTTGGGTCAATTACTCGAAAATGTAATTTGTAATTCCATGAAAATATAATTTGAAATTACACGAAAATCTAATTTGAAATTAAAATGTACTACTTCGAAATCACATGTGCCTAACCAAAATCTCAGTTCCAATTAAATCAAACAAATGACTGCTACATTTTGGCATTTAATTACAGAAGTGAAAATTAGTAATTACAAATTGAAGACTCAATAAAGTGTTATTTTCTTCAGTATCAAATGAAAACGAGGTTCAATATGAAAGAAAGTAAATTAGAAAATGAAAAAAATAATTTAATGTATTTCGCCTGTATATTTTTTTCACGCAAAACTGACAAACAACGGCTGAAATACCGCGTCCGGTCCCGGTCTACTGTTATATACATATATACTCTACCATACCTGAACCTGAAATACACACCAATTTTAACTCAAATTTAAACAGCTTTAATTTAAAGGTTTCCTATTATAAAATACGTAAAATACGTAAATTACAAATTACAGTATTCTTCATAATTATAAATTACAAACTAACAACTACCCTAATTTCATAAATTACGTAATTAAATTACATTAATTTCCAATTAAATGTAATTTACCAGTATTTGGGCTTCATATTCAATTTTTTCGGGTATTCCTCATCCCATCGTTCATCCCATCATGATCTCAGGAGCTTATACCATCTGAATGTAACTTACCATAGAAACTCCCAGTGATACCGTTGATGCATATTCAGCATGCTTAGCGTTTCACTTCGTAGCGAAAAGGTTAAATATTACGACAAATAAACTGAATCAAAGTGTACTTGAAAAGAACGTAAAGCTTAGGTAAATCGAGTACTGCTCACTACTACGACCATGTTGCAAAATATGAAATGCGGAAAGTATATTTTACGACCAAGGGAAGTGGTGAACATTTAGACAAGATTCAGACACATTTTTCTATGCAAATGTGAGGATAAAAGGATTTAATGGTTGTAACTTTTCCGTCCATGCACTTTTGTGGGCCAAGAGGAGTGCAGGAGGCTGTACATTATGAACCTGACTTCACTTCCCCTTTTGAATGACTCCAAACTCAAATCCATCGTTTATTGAAGTCTGTACGGGTAGTGTAGAGTAGTTTGGACAGAAGGTAGTTACCGTATCACATTAGGATTCCAAATGGAACACATTACATCCAGCTGACGATCATGGACAGATCAAACGGGGTGCTAATAACTTTATTCGTCTCCATCACCTTAAACCAACGAAACGAGCCCGAGTCCAATCCAGGAGTAAAGCCTGAATTGTAAGGGAGATGGGTTTGGGTATGAGTGGTGATGAGTGCATGGTCTGCACAACAGGGACTAATTTCTGCTAACATTCCGGTTGAAATAAATGAAAGTACAAAAGTAGCCTATTATTTTCCGGACAAATAAACTCAAATTGTAGGAAAGCTCTTGGCAGTCTGGTTCCAGTTCCCGAGTTCCCGGAAGGGAGCAGAGACAAAAAGGACCATTAACACCACCACGAGGCCTGCACGCCTCTCCATATATTAATTCATATGCCTAAATATAATGGGTGGAATAAATGTCTTTGTAATATTCATTGGTTGACTCTGGTTTCATGAGCTGGGTTTTTGGAGAACGACCGGTCGTTTAAACCCATTTCCAGACTCTCTTCCCACCAAAAGAGAGTCTGTTTGAAGATGTGGGGATAAGTAAACTATAGTAAATAAATATTAGGAGAGCTTAATGCACTATAGCTAGAAACTAGTGGTTGGGAAGATTGGAACTCCGCAGAGGCCGTTGTTGTTGGCGTCTCCATGGAAAAGTGAAAGCCTGTATTTAACTATGGCCTACTAAAGAAACCCTGAAACTACGTAGGCTCCGATTCTCTATAATTGCAAGCCTGGCTAGGGTTTTACCTCTCAAATATTTTCTTTCGATGAAGTAGAAATTTTTAGTACTTCAAACTATTCTATTAAAATTGCAAATTCAGTAAGCAAACAATTCAGAGTTGTGCACATTAAATATCTAATACAAAATTTTGCACATTTTGGAATTTGAAAAATCACGATCTTAAAATACAAGGCTTTACAAATGGAATTCTCGGTTGGATTCAGGAAGAGTGACCACGCGTTAATTGCACCTGGAGAAAATTACTTGGTAACCGCTTATTCGCTCATGGTAGCCGCCCTTTACACAGGCAGTTACCACCAGTAGTGGTTACCGCGTGCTCACTGTTCCTGAATTCAACCGAATTCTTTCTGTATTTAAACATTAGGGTTGGCTGGCTGACTGTATATCAGTACAGGAGGGTGAATACGACAGGTTGATTCAATTTAGAAAACAGCCCAAACAAGAGAACTGGGTACAATGTAGTTAAGTTTCAATTTAAATACATTCAATTAAAAGAGCTTGGGAATTCGAAATTTGTAAAGCCGTCGAAAGATTTACCGAAAAAGTAAACACAAAATTAGCATTGCGTTAGCATGAACAAAATATTAACCAATAGGAAGTCCTTGCGAAATCATGCCTGTTGTGTCAAGTTTAAAAGAAGTAATGTAGATAATAAATATATCATTTTTGCAATCTATTTTGAAAGGTTTCGATATTGATCTTTAGTCAAATTTATTAATATGAAACGATTCAGAAGAGCCTCTAACCAATAACATTTTTAATAGACATATTGCCTTGTTTTTCGAGTTTTCAGAAATCCAATTAGTTTACAAACTGCTTAAATATTGTGAAAAGTTCAAGACTCAGTGTTGAACAGGTATTCAGAAACGCTTAATTAATATGCTTCATTTCAATATAAATTTCTGCAGATTGAAAATAGTCATTTAAGGACAACTCAGAACTCAGCACGTTTCGCTGGAACACGGGCGACTAATATGCCTATAGAATTTAAAATTCTAAGCTTAACGACCGACACATTGAAAGAAGAGGCTAGTGGAAATCCAAATTCCAAAGGCGGAATTGAGCGGGGATGGGATCAAATGATATACTTTGCACAAACAGAACATTTCTCTGAATGGAAATTAAGTCCTGGAAGATTAAAAGTACATTAAATGCGGGAGAGAAGGATTGAAGAAATTATGTGTGTGAATGTGTGTTTTGAGAATGGATTAGAGTTCCATTCGACACTAATCCTTCACCTCAGCATGTAATTCCGTATTCGGACTCTCTCCACGCACCCAACTCCAGAAACTAAAACAAAACTTTTGAGTTATATGAAGGCTGAGAAGACCTAAGGCCCGAGACGTCGGGAATTGTGGACCAAGTCTGGAAATTATTGTATTAATATCCTTCCAACCATTTTTGCTGGGACTGGAGGCCGGGATGACATGATGGGAGAGGGTGACAAATTCCTGTATAATACATTAGCCTGGGGTGGAAGTAAACAAGGGCACTGCTGCCACTACTGGCCTGACTCTTCGTCCAGCAGCCCAGCGTCCCATGCTCACAAAGTGGTCAAGGAGAAAGCCTCATAAATCTCAGAGAAGAATGTCCCCTCCGTCTCTCAAGCCATGCAACAGAAGCCTCTTCCTCTTATTTTTTATGTACTCTCGCTCCAGCACTTTGGGGTTAAGTCAACTATGTAGTTGGAATTCCTTTGGCAGAACATGCTGGACAAGCCAGGCATGGACACAACTCAAAATACAGGGTGGACCAGGAAAGCTTTGTCAACAATTTACATAGTATAGGTGTTAGATCCAAGTATGGAAGTTCGCCAGTTTAGAATTAGGCTTGTTACATGTTATATGCCACATAATCAAACTGTTTTTCTAAACGTAAATTAATAAAATTTAAAAAAAATTAAGATTAATCCAGTAGAAGTCTTAAAATTCAATGTGAATTTAATGTGAATACTTGGAATTCAAATTAATTACTTCTATTTTTTTGCACTGGTAGCGGTAACTGAGCGCAGAGATTGGAGGTTATCCCTGGTCATTGATTGACAAGCCCCTTCCAAATTGGATAATATATTTCATATCGGTTCTTACACCTCGTACACATGATTTGTATTTAGTATCTACAGATTGGCGATTGGCGCATGTTATGTCAATATTGCATCGTATTCAAATTTTGATTTAGTAAGGAACAGTGAGTCCCATCAACTTTTCCACTCTTGGAGAAAGTTGAAAGCTGCAACTTGCTATTTAACTACATTTTAACAACTAGATGTAATTAATGTTGTATAACTGAGCCTTACTCAAACTTCTAAACACAATACCTAGGATTGGTCGATAAATTAGACAAAAATTGAAAAGTTATTTAGGATATGGGGACAGATGAAGTTTCAACACATAGCTAGCAAGCGAACAAGGAGAAAGTTCATCGATTGCATATGAGAAGAATCAGTATGACCGTTTAGAGTTTCTGGCGGCTACCATGCAAACCAGGCCAAAGACTTGGATATTTCTGATTAAATTTGAGACGTTGTTCAACGCTGGTGGCGAAACGCGGAGAAAGCTATAAGGCAAAATATACTGTAGATCAAATTTCATGGGAAACTGTCTGCTAACTTGAATCTACTGCTTTAGCATTGCTAAATTCAGGCATTCCCCAGGTTTAACGGCTTGAAATATCAATTCTGGAAGTTCCACTGTTTTCTTGGTGAGAAGTCGAATAATGAGCCTGAAAATACTGAAATTGGCGAATATCTATTATTTTTCAAAAAAAAAAACCATACCCAAGCTATTACTTTTTTTTGCAGATTTGCCAGTCAGATACAAACCAAAAGACAAGTAATCAAAATATATACTTCGTATTTTGTGTGTAATAAATCTAATACCTTTAACCCGCTTCCATTGCTCAATGTGTAAATCTTGATCACAGTGAACACTGAATGAAGGATTTTGGAATAATTGTTTAAATATGTTTGTTTATCTAAAAATGTATTCCTTACATGAACATTAAATGTTATTAAATTAAATCATATAATTATGCCAATCATGTTTTGTTTTTGAAACAAAAGGGATTTTAAATCGTGAGACGCCCTGTACCGGGAAGGCTGTAGGAAAAGCTCGGACTGTGGTGGGGAATGGACGCGGGACAATGGAGTTATTTGGGGAAAAGGAGGTTCCGCTTCATCTTCTGCCTCCTGCCCCTCAATACTAATAAGGGGAAGTCTGGAGATTATGTTGAGAATAGACAGGGAGTGGAGGTAAGCAGTGGAGTTGATTTAGTCAAGAAAATGCGAGGACCAGAGTCCCATCTCTTCCTTTCTCCTTTGGACTTTCTCCAAAAACTTTGTGGAGTTTGGGTAGGGAAATTAGAAGGACGGAAGAGGTGGATGCTGGGTTTAAGTGGGACTACCGCATAAGACCCATTCAACTCTCCCATCCACATTAAACTCAATTCCTGCACAATACGCAATAAATCCTCTCCTATTTATCCACGCAGAATATACCGTTCTGTGCACTTTCCCACTTGTACGCACAACAAACCTCGAGGTCGAGGAAATCAATATGAGCTCAAAGAAGGTTCATCTGCGGATTAGCCAAGGCTCATCTCTTTTAACTCTGCTTCACGTTTTTAATATTCGAAAAATACCTTCATTCTCATATATTCGTACTATAAATCGAGTAACAATTTGCGTCTAAGGAGAAAGAAACCACTTTATGGACATTTCACCACCGTTTTAGGAATTTTTCAAGTGGAGAGGTCAGTGTTTAAAAATCAGAAATTTGTGTTTTTTAGAGCTGTTAAAATATTTAGCCCGAAACGGCCATTAAAGCCAAGAAAGCCGTTACGCTGAGTGTGGCGTATGAAGTGTTTGACATGTTGACCAATTATCCTGATTTGTGACTACACCTCCTGGACTTATACCTAGAATCACCTTTACACACAACCTGTATCAAATTATTGAATAAATAAAATTGAAATTATTTGTAAAAATTATGTCAATGCAAAGCAGTAGTACATTTGTGTCATGGTAGGTTGAGATTAGGTTCCATAAAAAGTTGTGGAACGGTTACGTTATTGCTCTCCTCAATATTTAATACCATATTACATATTATACCTTAAGCTTCCGGTTGGTTGGGTTTGATCTCCAAGATCTTCAAGCACTGTACTCACGGTTTAGGTTTCTGGCGTTTGATCTTATGGACTGAGGTTTTAAGCATATCGAGATCAAAACGGATACAATAATATACAGATACATCCCACACGTGTAGCATCTCGTCATTTTTAATTACGGTTTATATTTAGAGAGCCGTTATGCAATTTGAAAAAAAATCAGGGTGAATTTTTTTATAGTAGCGGTTCATGTGAACGTTTCATATCGTGAAGAATTGTTCTGTATTACACTACTATACCAAATGATTGTATTGTAAATATAAGCATAGTGCATGTAAAATATTTTTTTCTAATTAATACTGTCATCCAAATCTTAATTTATTAGGGAAATGGTTTTTCTTTTGCAGAATCAGCGTCTCGTATTCCTCATTATTTATGGTAGCAAGCAACAGTTGAACACGTATTTAGATTTGATCTTTTGGTTCGAAGGGCACGCCGTGCTTGTTTTTGTATATTTCAATTTGAAACATTTCAGATGCCATGATGACTCAGGACTTGTGATTTGTGATTTATGATAATCGATTTCTCCCAGGAATCCTCAACGTGGGAAAGAAAAATCTGTTTCATCCTCAGCCTCAGTGGTTCTATTTACAGACAATGGCGACAGCTTGTCATCCAAGATTTCACCAGCTATTAAAATTTGTCCAATTTTGCATTATGTATAATGTTTAACAAAATATTTATTTATAAACATTAAAATCATTTTTGTAAATATTAATGTGTATTGAAAATTCTATTTTTGGAAAACTGAATAAAGAATTCCAAAAAATACTAATTTATATTTCAAACGCTGACTATTCTTCGACAATCTTCTCCAGAAATCTTGCAAATAAATGATGAAAAAGTTGCTTAAATAGAAAAATATTTTGTTATTTGCAATACCTGGATATAGTGTCAGATTGTAATGTTTTTATCCACGAGTTTTTAATGGCCATTTGATACCTGAATGCAAATCCATGTGGAATATGTAGGGCATCTGGCCATTCATTCATTTTCCTTTGAAAATTCTGAGTATTGTTTCAGTGTAATTCGATCATGATATTTTTTCGGGCGTTGGATTTAATTGAAAAATCACAATACTAACTATGTCCGGACAATAGGCCATTGAATTCACTCCGTCTGTTTCATAATAATAACAAATGATACAGGAGAGAAGCTTGGAATGCTAGCTACTCGTGGGAAAGGAGAAATAATATTACTAGATTTGCTGTTGTGGCCAGACATGTAATGCACACTTGTCGCAAAAGTGTCGCGTCTTAAGTCGTTAAGATGAAATTAAAAATAGGCATAGGCTTCATTCTTCATTGAGCCTTCCAATTCTAATATATGATTTGACAAAATCAGAATTGAATGACGTTCGTCGATCCTTGCATTTTAGAGAACAGTTCTTCGTTGACAGTTCTCGAAAAACAACAAACCAATTTGTGTCTCTGGAGTATTAGCTTTTTCTATTCAAGACAGCATCACGCAAATTAACACGAGCATTTGTTCTCTCTACTTTTCACATTTGCTAATTGATTCCGCACTTACGACAAAAGATAAGTACCATTCGGAATGGCAGCTAGCTACTATAACCCAAACGAAACTTTTGACTTTGAAGTATCCATGGCGGCGTCTCCAACTCGAGGTAAATTAGAAAATATAATTATTTAATGATATTTGGGTTCAATTTAAATTGTAATAGCACGTAAATTTAATTTGTATCATTGTCACGGATCATCTATTTGTACCTCATTCATAAGTATTATAAAAAATTCGTTTCAATCCGAGACAGGAAATTCATAAATATCTGACCTATATTCGTCCTTTACCTGTCGCCTGAGCTACGTCAAATTTAACATTTTCAAACTTGAACTGGATTCAGGTTAATTTATGCGAAAAAAAACTACTTTTTTCCGTGTGGAATGAAAAATATAATCAGATTGACTTCATTTTTTTTTTGATTTTGACTATTTATCTCATCGAGACAGTCTATATTTGCCTACGTAAAATTGGAGCATTAGTAGAAATGTCAAATTTATAACGCGCCTTCCCGGTCTTTGTGACTCATTCAAGAATCAAGTTCAAATACTAATACGAAAGTTTCGATGGCCTATGCAAATTTTAATTTCAGGATGTTTTGAATTTTCGATATAATACATACCCAATCATATATATAATCTAAATCCTTAGCTCAGCTGACGCGACTCCGTGTTCCGGGCACTTTGAAACGAATTGACGAAGCGGATGAATTAGAAACTCCGCCAATGGTCTTTGGTGAACATCGAGATGAAGGTGTTTTCCTAATTCATTACTACCTGGATCTTAAGAAAATGGTAGGTAAATTTTGTGCACAGCACAGTTGACAACACGATCCTGTTTAAAACCTCGACAACACGGGATTTTACAGGTGGCCGAAATTAAGAAGCAAAAGGCCGTTGGTGTTCTTCTGGGGGGATGGTTGGTGAGCCGACGGGGAATGGTGTTCTGGATTCTCTTCGGTACGGAAACGAAAGTGTTTCAAGTGGACATCAAAGGCTTGGCTGATCAGCACCATAATCCGTGGGAAATGTTGGGAAACGAGATCTTCTCCAATCGAGATCTTATCAAGGTTTTCCATGACTGCCGTCCAGCAGCGGACTACTTGCTGAATGTTCAAAACATTGTGCTTCGCAATGTTTTTGATACGCAGGTACGGCCTGTTTCTCATTTGCTACTTGATCAAATACTTAAATTCTGAGATTATTCTGTTGAAAAGTTTATTTTAAGGGTTTGAGATAGATTTTAGTTTAAAAAAAATCTGGTTTGAAGTCTTTTGAAAATTAATTGCTGATATTATCAGTAGTATACGTTGACAAGGAGAATTGCCTTAGCAACCACGACATTTTCTCAAATGCCGACGATGCCAAATGTGTTTTCAATATATTTTTTTAAATTTCCAAATTCTCTTCAACCAACTTCAGAATTTGAGAATTTTCATTAGATCCTCTAAAATTTCAATAAAATAAAACTTGGCTTATGGTGGTGCGCGTGAAATGCATGTTTCAAAAGAGAATACTATTCTTGTCTCCACCATGCATATCTTTTTTTTCTTGTCTACCAATTTCACATAGATGGCAGACGTCATTATCATCAAGAACACGACCGGGAAATGTAAAATGACAAGAAATGCTCTATCAGCTTGCATTGAGTTCTATCACCTTGAGGCACCGACGGACAGTATTTACTACTTACGAGTCTTCGAAAGCCAGGTCTTGTTCAATATTTCAAAGTGGACCCGGCGACCAATTCCCTCCAAGAAATTCATGGAATATGGCAACCTTCAGGTCAAGTATCTCCTGGAACTGAGGAAGGTTCAGTTGAAGAAGATGTTGGAGAAGTTCAACAAGTGTATTGATGAGTGCCTATATGTGGCTCATGAGATACCTGATTCTGAGTGGCTCATGGTAACTACGTTGTACAATTGCTTATAGGCTAGGCTATGTTAGTTTTATATTTATGGATGTATGGTACGATGATGATGTTGTGGGGTAGAATCAGGACTGGGTCCTGGGTTTTTCCGCTAACCGGTAGCCGATGGGTAGCAGGTTAGCGTATCAGGCCTTGGTAGCAGATAGGTAGCAGGTTAGCGAATCAGGCCTAGGTAGCAGAAGTAACAGGTAGCAAGAGTAGCAAATCGCTTTCAACACTGTATGTGGTGAACTACCTAAATCGTCTGCTCTATTACATGGCTTGCCTTGCTATGGTTGCTAGTTGCTACATGGGGTTGCTACCCTAAAAACCTGCTAACCTTACCCCGACTTTAGGGCTGCTACCCGTGTTATCACCCACTCCTGGGTAGAATTGATTATAATTGATTATTAAAACAATTTGCCCCAACTGAATACCGCATAATATAGCAGGCGCGCCTTTATGTTTTTCAAAATATGGCAAGTGGATAGGCGGGTTCAAAATGAACATGACTTACCGTATTTCAAAAAGATTTTGATGGACTTCATTGTATCTTAAAAATATGAAATGTGAACCCTTCAGGGTTCCAAATTGAACAGGACTTGCCGTATTTCTACAACAGGTGCATATACATTTTTGTAGTTTTAAAGATCGTGTAGGTTGACCCGTAGATAAATATTGAACAGGAGTTGCCCTATTTCTACAACATTGAAACGTGTTCACTTTCCAAACCCAATAAACGTGGCTCATCGACTTCTAACTTTCTGCTGATATTTTTTTACTTTTTTGGCATTTAATACAATAACCCACAGCATAAATCATCCATAAATAGAGAAATAGCAGCATGGTCATACAGGATTCCTGACCTATGAACCTCTAATTTAATTTATCCATAATTTACAGGACCCTGACATGGTATCCATTGAAATCCAGGAGATTGTTGACGGTCCACT
>JAQFYU010000503.1:0-21392 GCA_034694905.1 Ceratophysella granulata | reverse complement strand
TTTGCGTATTTGGTCTCTGTGGTTCGTTGAACTCACTACACAGCGTTTGTGTATTTGGGCTCTGACTGCTGATTCGCTACTACACAACATGTTTGTATTTGGGGCCTGGAGGTCGGTCACCACACTACACAACTGTTGTGTACTTGGTAGCGAAGTATTCAATCCGTGGGCTTCAAAAATTTCTTTTCAGTTCTGTAGTAATTGAATTATACGGCTACGGCTTGGATGGGGTCGGTCATGCGTCATGCCTGGAGAAAGTACAGATACGAGTACCCCCATTTCAATTGAAAAAGCATGCTCGCGTCATTTGTCTAGTACAATTCTAGCCGACTAGTTCATCATATCAAACAAACAAGTGCCATCAAATACCAACACATACGAATTTAATGCTTATTTTTAATAGCAAACAAAAAATATCCGCAGTCTGCAGGATTCGAACCTACGCGGGGAAACCCCATTAGATTTCAAGTCTAACGCCTTAACCACTCGGCCAAGACTGCTTTAGTATTATTGCTGAATGTTTATGCTTGATCTCCTTTCTCCATCTCACTTTCGCTACCATTTTTTCACTATCATACGAATTGTTAAAATTTTACTTGTGGAAGCCTGAATAAAGGGATGTAATATTTCCCTCCTACTTTCAATTTCAATAAAAGAGGGTCGTTTTTTCACTTGCTTTCTCCCATTCTCAACTTTCATTCAAGTCCCAGCGCAGCCCAGGAAACCGAATATCAAATCTTCAACATGTTTTGATTAAATAAAGGAGGCACGAGGCACCGTGAACGAACGAATGGGTTTCTCCTGTAATTGATTTATGTATGAATGCATGTATAGTAGATTACTGGGCTGATCATTCGTGCGAGTTACTTACTGACTGTTAAAATAATATTGCTCGTAGTACATAGGAGCTCCAGCAACACCATATCATATCACTAATCATCTCTAATCTCTATCTCTAATGAAGCAGCCTCTTGGATAGAAGGACATTACTTACTAGCTAACAGCAGCAGGCAGCAGCGGCAGTTGCAGAAACAATTTATCAAGTATCGGAACACATGTGTACAACAAATACAGCTAAAATACATACAGAACAGACATAGACGCCTTTATCATCATCACCACATTAGAACAAGCCTTGTGAACACATGTATACACATACTTAGTCTAATAAAAGTCTCGTATTTACATTTACATAATACATCCATAAGACGCTGTACGTGTACGAGATCGTGAATTGCGGTGGAATGGATCCGATATCCGATCTGCTGGTTGCTCGTTGTTGATCCCACTCCCACATCCCACCCATACTCCAAATCCAAATCATTCCCAATTCCCAAACCCAAAACCCAACTCGAACTCGATTCGTTGTGACAATAACAACATAAGATCAAAAACATCAACCAAGCTTCACCCTACACCAGGCACATTTTGTACATAAATAAAAGGTAGAAGAAGCTAATAATATCGAGCATGCCTGGAGCACCACGATAAAACAAAACTAGCCAAGAACCGAAAACCGAGTCAATTGTCGGAATTTGGAAGGAGAATTGAAATTAAGTTAACACGTGTCTACCGATGACCTATATGAATTTTAATTGTGATCAGTTTAATTGCAAAATCTAGAAAAGACGAAGAAACACGATTTGATGAGATGAGTTGATGATTTTATCCCCTATTCTATTTGAGCGAGTCCTGACGAAAATCTGCGAAGAGATTGTGATTGTGACTGGGGATAAGTTATTCCTAAAATACAAGTAAAAAATATGGCAAGTTTGCTCCGCCTACTACATACTACCTAAGAGAGCCGGCAGGCAGACTTGACATATTTCTTACTCCAAAAGTTTGATCCAATTGTCCATGTCAATGTAACGCTAATTTTTGCACTTTTTACAAAAAATTCGATAAAATCAACTTTACATGTGTTTAAAAAGCCAAAAACTAGTTGTAGCTTCAGAATAGCTTAAAAATTCAATGAGATTCTCGGAAAGATTAAAGAGACACCGATTTTCGTCAGACTCTTTCAAGAGGGGCATGCAATCATCAACTCACCCTGTACTGTACTGTACTGTAGTACGCAAAAATTACTTTTCATAACTTGTGGCGTCCAATCATGGAATAAGGTCTTAAATTGCTTCCTGAATGTTCTCATGTTCCGGAACTGGACATAACCAATCCCAAGATATCAAATGCAAAATCGAGGATCGAGAGTAGAATGAGAAATGAGAATGGTGACTAGAGGAAATACACAATCAACGATACAATACAGAGTGAAATAATAAATACTATCTACAACATAATATCAAATATTAACAAACATAAATTAATAAAGTAGATCAGAAATCAAATTAGACCGAAACCTTACCTTATGCACACGTGTTTTTGAACAGCAATAACGCTCCCTTTTCCAGAAAATGAAATTGTTGCTCCTGATGAGTGACACCCGTCTTCCAGGTGAGCCGGAATTAACCTGCTATATGAGATCCAAACATGTGGTTCACAACGTAAAACTGCTAACAATAACAATTAAAAATGTTTTGCTATGTTTTGAACGCTGGACACGGACTGAGCGAACTCCAAACAAAATTGACAGGTGAATGTTGTGTATGTAGAGATTGAGAGTGCTTCCGTTTCGACGTGGCGCTGTCAAGGAGAAGATTGAAACTGAGTTTGAGGAAATTGAGATTGAGAGTCAAAGGAAGAATGAAAGGAAGGAAGGGAAAGGTATGGACGGTGAACTTAATTTGGACATTAGCGAAGGAACCACTCAGCTTTGGGCCAATCAATCCACATGGAAATGATTTTTTAAACAACCAAAGTGTTACGAGTTCAACCCCAATGGGTCCAAACAAAGAACCAGCAACATCAGGCGTCCCAACAATATAACATAATCAAAATCAAATCCAAGTTCATCATTTCAATTCATCTTCTTTCATTTTCAATGGGAAGAAAGCATTTGGCTAGGTTAAATATTAAAGTCTCCTTTTCGTTCCTGTCTTCGCCAAAACCTGGTTCAACCGGTTTCGTACTGTGTCACGAGGCCAAGTACTCAAAACCGGGCTAAACTCATGATTTGATCTTTTTAGACGCTACACACACACCAGATAGACCTGACCACAAAAAAACACTCGGTTTGCTCTGATGGAAACATGTTCTACTAACAGGTGTATAAAGATTAAGATGTTCGATTTTGCATATTTCGACAAATGTCGATGGGTTATTGTTATTATGTTCGGGTACTTTTCTGCAAGACACGTGTGATCTACATGAAGTTAGTTAGTAGAAAAAAAGCGGTGCGGTGGCGACGTTCTGTGGTCTGAAGCTCAAGTTTCGAATAAGAACCTAGGTTATAATAATATAATTAAATTTTGAGGTTTTGTAATTTGTATTTGTAAATGTAGAATATTCCATTCAATATGTTATTTTTATGTGTATGATTGAACAGGAAGCACACTAGAGTTTCCTGAAATGTGCTGATCTAATCTGATCTTACGACCTAAATCTAACTCTGCAGTAGCACGTAACAGGAAAGGAACTATTGCAATTAGGATCGCCTAAAGTCAAGCAGCAATGCGAGATTTTTTATATCAGATTGTGATTCCACCCAAATTAAAATTCAAGACCGTTTTTAGTGGTTTGTGATTACAAGTTACACTTGTATGTTGTGTACGTCACTTTTAAGTACCACGCCCGTTAATTCATCTTCATTTTGTATTTTCAATTTCAGGGCATAACTTTACATTTATATGTTGATGTAAATGGGAAAAATGCAATTTTGCCATTTGGCAAGGAAGTACTAGATGTAATGAAACATCTAATGTATGGGTGAAAAGGGAATGAAATGAATCACATGGATCTCCTCGTAAATACAATAGGTACATTAGAAACATTGAACGAGATGGACCTGCACCAGCAACCAGCATCAGCAGCGGCATCTGTACATTCTTGAAATTTCGCATCATTTTTAGAAGCATGATTTGATTAAGGTTGAAGCTTACACTTATTTGGACTTTTATTAATCGTTTTGTGTATAGTAATCATTAATCTTTAATCATACATGCTCCCGTTAAAAATTAATAAATTCTAAATTGAGTAAAACATATAAATTCTAAATTGAGGACTTGTACACTCGAATTGCAGTTTTTACCTACTGTATTTCAGATTTTTAAGTCGAATCTCAGGGATCTAAAATCTAAATCCTAAATCCTGTCTAAATCCCGACATTCCGGCACAATCACCAAATACACCAAGAATTAAAGAACTATTACGCTCCAAGAAGTATTTAATCCTGAATAGCAACTTCATAAGAATAAAAGGAAACATAGTATTAATTACTTCGAGGTGTATCAGTACCATTAGATAAAAATGTATTGCATTCCTATTCCTAAGAACAACAGGAAACCGTGTTGAGCAATAAAAATAAACATGTAATTAACAATTAAGATCAAAACAAACATGAGTTATTGGCCAACGCTTGAGCGCTTTGACTCTGTTTTGCTGCACGCTGTCTCTGAACTGAACACGTTTCTGCACATTGTGCACAGCAAAGTGGAATTTATTACTTCGGCATACAGTTTCATGAACCTTGAAGCTTCAGAACTATTTCAGGAACGTCAATGTGTCGTACGCTAACTTTTTTTATGGACGATTTTGTTGACAATCCAAAATCCAACATGTTCATTTAAATGAATTGAACCAACAACGAATCCAACAACATAGATAGGATTTACCAGCTACACCATGATCATGGGCCTCGGGAGATCACAATAAGAAACCTGTTGAAGAGCCTCAATGAATCAAGATTCAACTCTATCCAACATCCAACCCCAAATTCCAATCAATAGTTAAATCCAAGTAAATCTAATGCCTCGATACATATGCAGTGCAGACCAGCAGGTACACAAAAACTGCAAATGACATATTTAACAGAAGCTAACTACTTACTTGAAAACAAAATCAACTTTCGTATTCGATTTTTGAGCTTTGATTCAAGTCTTGGTTTTTTGTCAGGATTTAAGCTTAACCTACCGGCAATGTATGTCGGTTTACAATTTACATACAATTGGCATAACAGCCATAACGCAAGAACCGCACGGGGTGAGAGAAATAGTGAAATGATGCAACCAGTATGAGAATTTCCAGGTCAACTGAAATCAATAGTGGACCACTAATCTAATCTTGTCTTGTTTAGTAAATACAAGAATTGTAGATATTGGGCCATATGAACAAAGTTTAGCAAATGCTTTTACTCGACTTTTTAAGCAAATACTTGATTCCGTATGAATATTAACCTTAGCAAAAGCATTTGCTATTGCTAGAAGCATTTGCTTGGCGTCTTGTAAAACATGAAGTTGTCAATATTCCGAGGTAGATCCGATTCGACAAACTAACACTCAGCCGAATATGTTTAAAATTTATAAAAAAGTTAGGCTAAAAGCTGTCGATTCTTTCAAATTCAAGTACTTCGTGAAATATTGACAAAACTAATAGAAATCAATCTGGTCAGGTCAGAGTTTAATGCAAAATTAATTGTATCAAATCAACAACGAAACGAAGGTTCAGAGAATCTTTGGACCAAAAATCGTTTATTAATACTAATTCTCCAATCCCATTATTTTGGCAGTATTCTGAAAATAATAGTAAACTTCTGAATAAAAGTCGTATCGTAATATTAGGCCGAGAGATAAAGTTATTTTCTTAGTCTATGTATATTTTAAATAGGTGTCTGTACATCACAAATCACAACAAACAATATTATGGAACAAATTTGTAGAATTCGAGTTATTCCACAAAACTCATAAATTATTACAAGTTAAAAGTACCAACAACTAAGTAACGCTGACAGTAATGTTACATCCTAGATCCCAGCCTGTGTTGATAGTAACAACCACACACTGAGCATTAAATCATATTAGGGTAAATCACAATAGTTGTTTCGGGTTATATATTATATAATGGCATAGATATTGGATAAACTCATTAAAAATTTCATCATGTACACCAACATTCCAGTAGTGCAGTCAAGTAACGTCGCAATTTCACGCCAGGTGTCACAAAATATGCTGCTTTCGAAGGAAAAAAAATTGATAGATTCGCAAATCGCATTATGATATTAAATTTTATAATAGGTAATCTTAGAGAGCTGGACAAAGAGCTCAGAAGCAGATTACTACTCTATCCATTTTACAAACAACAACGAATTAATTTGATTCTAAATCATAAAAGTGACCAACTCGACCATAACTCTTGCACATGAAGACACATTTCAAATAAGTACTTGCATTTTAAAATACGGTGATCCATTTCTTGATAAAATTAACCATTTCGCATTAGGAGAAGTAAAACACAGATATAACATACGTATAAAGTCGAAAATAAAATTCTCTTGAGCTCTATGGGCATTGGGCATGTGCGTAAATGGACTGATCTGAAACGGCTAAAAGTTGCCCTTTTGATCCGACAGGTATATTATCGATTTAAAATTCATACAGATATATATGTATATAGTCATAGCATTTCATCATGTCATCTATTACTCGTAGTTACTGTAACTACATAATTATTGTCTATCCACCTTCAACCTACTTCATTGCTTATTACAATTAGTTCATGGGCCACTACTAAGTCCTGATGCTTAAAACCGTATTAAAAACTAATATTCTAAGAAAAGAATGATCTGTGCTGAATGCTGAATACTCTGAACAGTTCATTGATCTAATATCTAATCCGCAATGTAGGTGCAAGTGAAACTGTTTTTATTCCATTTGAAAACTATTAATTCCCGTCTGAATATAATTTAGTGGTTACTCCTCCGTCACGTTATATTGTAATATCGACACGAACGCATTCATCTTTCATTTTGCATTGTGTAAAAACATAACTAGATACATACAAAGCACTGATAATGCCTTCCGTAACAATTTATTATCAAATCATTATTGATTTCACTCAGTATTTATGGAGAGAAGCTCAGAATTTCCAAACTGTAGTGTTCGTACCCAAGTTCGTTCTCAGTTTTCGGGCTCTTGGGCATAACAAGACAGTTTTAATCTGTATCAATTCAACACTTAGACCCAATAATAAATTGCAGCATGATTCCGCAATCTTATCAGACTTTCATTTGTAGTTAACTTTAACAATTATCTTCCTTGAGATTGAGATTATCTCCGTCGAGAGCCACATCGATAAATTATGTGAATAATAATATGAAGCCGGAAAGCCGACCTCCCTAACTAACACACTGATCTACATATCGTCTTATCAGCCATCCAGCCTTCCAGCACCGCATCCTCCGTATTTGACTATTAGTACGTGCAATAACAACAATTTCAGTCCCGGGTTGCTTAATTACACAACATGTAACAGCTCAGACAAAAATTAGAAGATATCTTGTTGTTGCTTATAGCAATATATTAGCTTAATAACTAAGTGCAAAAGATGATGCCACAATGTTATTCTTATAACTAAGATTAAACGATTCCCTTCTGAGGGCCTTCCATGACCACTAGGCTAGCTTCCAAGGTGGTTTTGTCACATTTGCATCATATTATGGCAAGTGCGACCTGGTTAATTCGCTTTTCCCGAGAGTAGGAATTAACGCATGCTGTAGTATTTTATTTGGAAACAAACTAGTAACTAGTTTCTAGCTTAGGAACTTAAGGGATGAGATATTGCAGAGATTTATTTAGTATCAACCACAGAAGTAAATCAAGTTCAGCCGCAGGTCATTCTCCGTCCAATTCATCTTCCATTGTCCATGGCACTCTCCATTCTCAGGTACTACATTAAGTATCTACTATCTACCCAAAGGTTCTGCATTCGTATTGTACATAGAAATATAAAGCGTTGAATTGAACCACGAAACTCTTTTCCGTACACAACGCCCAACGCCCTAATCGCATTAAGCTTTTTGTGTTCGAAATTGGGGAGGCCTCATCGTCCAAAGAGGGTTTCGAGGTTCTGAAACTTATGCTTCCACACTTGTAGATAATGAACGTAAGGGCAAAGTGCTTTGACACATGTTGTTCTAGAGCAACTTTCCAAACCGGGCCCACGGATTGACCCAAGTACATTGGGGGGGAGGGGGCGAGTTGTACAAAAGTTACTCCTTCTTAGGAGTTGCACAATATTCGGAGGTAAACTTTGTAAGGCCACTACTGATTTTCTCCACTTTGTCTTCCATTGCAACCGTTTTCATGAAGCTCAACCTTAAACTTTGAGCCAGAAACATTTCAATACATGGTTTACTCAAATGAGATGAGTAACTTTTGTAAAAAAATTGTTTTTCTGAACAAAAGTTATACTCGATAGATAAGCGCCATAACGTTTTGACCATTATGTTTTAAAGTTCAATATTGAGAATTGTTGGGTTAGTTCACCTTGGAAAATGAAATGGAAGGTACCATGGCAAAGTACCTGCGGCAGAACTTGTTTACTTTATCCAAAGCAAGAGGTTAAGCTTGAGGAGCCATCTGCTTCTGTGAGCTTCTGAATGAAGAGAAGAGACGTGACGTGCGTCGTCTCATACTGGAAGACGCGGGCTTGACCTTTCCTTGAGACTCGTCCTGATTCGATTTGAGAGTCTGATTTCCGTTCTCAGCATGAATCTTGTAGCCTCTTGGACCCTTCAGTCCTTCCCCACCATTCGAAGAGACGAGATTGGAAATTGACTTCCAAACACTGTTTTTGCCAGAGCCCCGAGTCCGCTTCTCCATGACCTTGTCCTTTGCATTTCCTTCCGCTGCCTTCTGATTAACTGAGACGGGAATTGTTTGTCTTTTATCAACTCCGTTGCTGCTGCCATTGGTTCCGTTGGTTCCGCTGGGTGGCAAAGTGGTTAAATTGGGAGTACCGGGTGAGAGTTTGATCAGGTCGGGCTCTTCGGTGGCACACTGCTCTTCTGACTCGGATGATCTCGTCTTTTCATTTCCCTAATGAAGAACACAGGTCACTTGTAATCAGAAGTTAAGGTCTCCACATAAATCTACATACCTTGCCTGTTGTACATGATTAATGATTACGACCCATTCAATTTTTGAAGCAGGTTGAAGTGCATGCAGTGGAGAGATGAAGTGCAGCCAAAAATGGTGAAAAAACAAGCTCAGATCATGCAGAAGTTGTCATTGGCGGTCTTGTTAGGCCGGCAAGTACTGTAGAATGTCAAACTTCCATCCAGATAAAAATTCACACCGACAAAATAATAGTTGGCTGATTTCGAAAAAATGAGATTTCGCAAGGTCTATAAAACGGGATGCACAGGAGAGTACAATTTTTCGAGTCATATAAACAAGGGATTGAAGTAAGCAAACGGTAGCGCACACGAACTTCCCAAAGCAAACACTTCTTTGATTCGAAAAGTTAGTCATGTTGTGTCATATTGACCTGGGGAGCTGGTGCTGATGGATTCACTTTTCACAATTCAAACAATAGAAGAGTTCAAAATTGTTTTACAAAGTTCATTGAAGTAATTGTTTAGGTAGTACATGATTTGTCCATGAAACAGTGGATTTACTATCTTAGACTTTGAAAGCGCATTCGGCATTTGCTATTTTTGATAGGATAAAATATGAGTAATACGATTGCGCAAAATTATCGGATAAATTGTTTAGTTTCCTAAAATAAATCTGAAAAATATGATATGGTCGTATCGTACCTTAAAAATCAAAACCCAAAATCCCTGCAAATTAGCGTAAATAGAACCAAGCCATGCATGATCAAACTCAAACTGTTCTGTAGAATATAGAATGTAACAAATAAAGGCAAGTACTTAAATACATAGAAAGGACAGTTGAAGGAAGTGTGTATGGTAACGTGCAATAATATGATAACTTCTTTTAATTTTCAAACCAAATTCACACAGACAAAAATTGTGATATTCCAAAAACTATTTGCAAATGAAATTCGTAATTAAAACTGCAAAAAAAACTCACAAGCGGAACTACTTCAAACTAAACAGTGCTATGTATATATAATTGTACGTAACATATCTGTAGGAACTAGGAGTGCATGATAAAATACTGAAATCAAAACTACACTACAAGCATAAGTTGTTAGCTAACCCAATGCGTTGGTTAATTGAAGCAGCGGCCCAATCTACACCAAAAAATATTCATAGATTAACGTTATTCCTGCAGAAGAGATGCTCACAAAACAACGTCAAAGGTTAAGGTGGGATGTTCAGTTGGGAAATTGTTAACTTGAAGCATCTTAAAACTTCTACATATAGTTTCAAAAGGCAAGTCAAAGATTTGTTTCAAACAGTCAGGTCAGGCGTATTGATATGTGCTGAATCAGATACAGTACAGTCAGGTACAGTAAGGGAAAGGAGACAGAAACAAGAAGGGTCAAGTCGAAGGAGTTCCTTTGAAAAGTTCTCCGAAGTCAATTGTGATCACGTTCAACTACGTTAATTTATAACTTGGAAGAATTGCTAATAGCAAAATTGGGTTGAAATTGCCGCATGCTTCTTTAATCGTAGTCGTATACCTGAGAGAACTTTTCCAAGGAAACTTCTGTGCATAACCAGATCTTCTCACAATCGAAGGTAAATATTCAGAAACAAGTTGAATACTGTTTTTGCAAGGGAAAGTAGTACATACAGATAGTCGTAACGACTAGACCAGGCTTTTGCTCACAACAAGGACAATTACAACATCATTTTGGCAAGTAAGAGAAGGACAAGTCGGGTACCTCAGGTTTCTGAATGAGCAGAAGACCAGTCTTAGGGATCAGTTGATTGGAGGAATGAGATTTCCTCAGATTTAATTTCCTTTCCAGTCCGTTAGCATCTCGGTTGCTAGAATTTAGCACTAAAGCTTCTCCAGTACTTCCGCCTGGCATTGGGAAGGACTCAGACTTGACCCTACCAATCCTTCACACACATATACATGGGATTAGATGTGAACCGTTCGAGCATGTCAATCGCATTGTCAATGCTGCGTATTCGTCATATTTGTTACCGCTTGTCAGGAAATAGATTCTAGACTAGCATTACGTTAATGACTATAGGGGAAATCTACAACAGAATAGGAACAGGCATACCGAACTGCTCACAAGTTTGATTCGGCATTCTTGCAGCAGAAATATATTGCTTAATTGAAAGAAATATTGATATTTCGACATAGCAAGAAACGGATCAGACACCAGGAAAATACGACAAGTGTTTGGAACCAGGTCCCACGCGTCTAGCAGAAAACGCTATGGAAATGGTAAAGATTACATGACATGGTATCCAGTATTGAGACCAATGAGCTTCCGGAATGCCGAATGGACTAAACTGAAAATGGCAGGATTTGCCTTGTTGCGTTGGACCGGATTCCTGATTCATGATCTCAATCAGTAATACAAAATACAAAACAACAGGTTTGATGTAAATGCCACTGACGGATCAACTGACTGTGAGCAGCTGGATTTAATGCCAGAAGACATGAGAACTGTTTCAAAGTCCGTTCTGTGTTGTCGTGAGGCAAACTGAGAACAGAGGAAATGGGTTAGACGGTGAATCAAAAAAGCAACAAATAAAAAGTAATTAGACTCAATATGAGCTGACACCTTGATTTTAAACACAATTAGATCCGGAAATCCTCCCCTACAAACACAGCCAAAAAGAAAAAGCCTGCTGATGCTCTACTACGGTGGGCGTGTCAGTTCTCATGCGACATCATTCGAAGCCGTTTTTCCATCGTTGTATTTTGAAAACTGACGCTGGCACACTTCCTGAGTGGAAAGCTGGTACTCACACCTCGAGTCAGGTCTAACCTGTGTTCCGATCGAATCCCAAAGGTCACACGTCGGTCACGCCCACCAGCCACCATTTCCGAGGCTTCACCTGGAATGTCCTCCTCTGCAGCAGCTGCGGCAGCCGCTTCCCGATCCCGGTTCATTAGTTCTCTACTGGCTCGATCTCGAAGGCTTATCATGCTAGTAACAGACTTGGATCGCATAATGGGCAAGTGCATGTTCGAGGTCGTCGCCGGTGCCGAAACTGTGATAGAAGAGGAAACAGACAGTCAGAATTCAGTAAGAATTTATCTACACATTTCAATGTCACAAGTCACATCTTCAAATGGTATTTCTATTGATAAGTTATCATCCAACACGTGCACGTTACTAGCCCAACAGCTAATAAATAATACTTCAAAGTAAACAAAATGAATGAAAGTATAGTGCATATCAATTGGCAATACAGTGCATTCCATTAGCTTGGACGGGGAACAGTGAAACTAGCAGAAAAAGTCAGCCATGCCAATGCTTTTGCTTTTGCTTGTCCCCAAATGGCATGCGTTTCTATGTTTTTGGCTACGGATGCTTGAACAAATATTGCAACACTTGTGCATTCGCTGTAATCCAGCATACCTCACATCAATTAATTGTGGCTTTCCACCTACGAGGAAGTACAATGGTTGCAATACGAGAAGATTAGGTATTGCAATAAAATTACGAATGCGAAGCAACGTAAACACAACATGCAATAGAGAAACTAAATAGGATACTAATTAAAGATTTGTTTTTATGCAAAGTAGAAGTAGTAATACAGTACAAGGCCCGCGGAATGTAAATACGAAGTAGCACGTTATTAGAAACATGCATTGTAGAAAACGGGTAGCTTCCAGGTATGCAAAATTGCTGGCTAAAGTGGATTCTGAAGGATAGCGTTACCTGTTGGGTCCTCGATCTCGGAAGAACCGTTTTTCTCGAGGGCAGTATGAGAAGGCAAACTTTGGAAAGTCTGACTGTGAGGAATACTGATGGGTGAATCGGCCATTGATATAACAGGGCTACTAGGTCCTGAACAGGGACTGTTCAGAGCTGATGGCTGTTGTTGTTGTTGCTGTTGCTGCTGGTGTTGTTGCTGTTGTTGAATTGTTGGTCTTCGAGCAGGTGCTGTTGTGACAGGGGATGTTCCTGAATTTGGGGGACCAGCCGGAAACATCAGGTATGTGGATGTACTCACTAGCTTATGAACTTTTTTCGGGGGGAGATAGACAAAGAAGATCTGGGTTTAAAGATTGACAAGAGAACAAGAAGCCCAAACAAGAAAAGCAGTATAAGTTAGTGACTTAGCAGCAAAGTTATTATAGAAGCTGAGAATACTTGGGGAAGCTTGAGGGATGTCCTGTTACAATAATGATAAAATGTGTCAATGCACGCCAATGATGCTCATTTTGTCTCTGGTCTGGTGCTGCACGAGTGCTGATGATCTCAGAGATTTTTAGCAGCATCTAATGTATTTGAACAGTTTCGCTCTTTTCGTATGTTTAAGTTGTCCAGATTGATTCGACTTTTTTGCCATGATTTTTTTAGTGTTTTAGTACAAATATGAATAGCCACGAAGAACCTTCCATGGAAAAAATATATCAACAAATGAAACACAAAATACAAGACCACGACAGTAGCACACAGGAAGAACATATAGTTCAAGTTCAAAGCAGAAGCAACTACCAGCTATCAACCGTGAAATTCGGATAAGTGGGATCCGAAAACCGGAAATTCCGGAAGGCTTTGTCAACATTCAATATACCATTTTCTTCTACAAATATAGCGGACAAATTAAAAGTTATTGTAAGTGAGTCAAACGGTTTGTCCGCTCACTAGCACGTCCCACTTATGCGTACATCACGGTCAAATACAGGAAAACTACATGACACAAAAACAAATGAACTTGTAATAAATAAATATGAATGTAAAGTAAACAAAAGAATTGAGAACCAAAAGTTGCTTCATTTCGTAGGCTTCACAAAGGCTCAGCACTAACAGGTGCTGTGTTAATTCCGTTTACACATAATTAGTTTGTTACACTCCTATTTTTGTTGTTTAGAAAAACATAGGATTGACGATAGTTGATCGTTTAAAGTTGTATAGTATAGAGTACACAATATACATACAACTGTTCGCACACAGTTCTTGTACAATATTAATCAGGAGCTGATACACCCGAATTCTCTTCAGTATTTCCCTTCGAGTCGAGACTATCACCTTCATTTGCCTTATCTAGTAATATATGTAGTACTTAGTAAAATAGTACTTCTTAAAATATGTAGTATTTGGTATATTTCGCTATGTCCGAATCATCGCTCATGTCATTCGCTCTCACTCTCGTTCGACAACTTGGCAAGTCAAAGTCAGCCTTTTACACAAGGTTAATTTTGGAACTTAACGATCAATTATCGCCAAACTCTGACTTAAGAAATCACTAATAGAGTATCACACTAGGAATCCTACTCTACAGCAAGTGGTTGACGAATGGAGCCTTTGAGCCTACCTGCTGAGGGACAATAGATCGAACTCGCAGCATCATCGTCAATGTCATCTTGACTGTTACTTATCACAGATCCAGGACCTAGTCAATTTCAAACATCCAATCACACTGAGAAACATAATCCAGATATTTATTATTCTGCAGGGAAGTAGGGATTCTGTTCTTACCGGCGTAGGACGAGGCCTTTCCATAACCACGAAGAACCGTTTCTAAATAGTGAAGCCCCGGATTATTCACGATGGGACAGCTAACCAACATTTCAATCTGTTTCCAACGATGCATTCTTTCTTGGAGCTCATGAGTAATTTCCGTTAGTGAGGTTCTGTTTAGTTGAAAATCACGAGTAATCTTTGAGTGACCTCTTGCTGGGTTACAATTTACAAAGTGAATATGAAATAGTGAAACAAAGTATACTCACTTGGCTTCCAAAATCGCTTTATCAACATCATCAATGGATTTTCCGTGAGTGGATACAAATGCTCCCATTAAACTCGAACGTTTTTTCTTCAGTTTGTCACACTATGGCACACAAAAAACAGCCGAAATACAATACAGATTTTGGACCATTTCAGGTTTTATTTTCACCGAAACCAGAAAGCTGATTCCAGCTGCATACAGCTTATGCAAGCCTTTGAATATTTGATTTGGCAAACGAACAATATTTTGTGCAATTCTTCGTTTTATTTTATAACTAACACATTTATAGAAGAACATTAAAATTAACTCACTGCATCCTTAGCCTGGCGTAGTTGTCTCTCAGCCGATTGTTTCTTTTTATTGTAGCCCTTGAGTTCCAGTTCGTATGTCAACTGAAGCCAATGCTGAAGTGCAGGCGGAGGAACCCAACACTTATCCTGTAGCTCGACCTCTGCTCTTTGGAGTTCATTACGAAGAACCTAAACACAAACCAAAAAAAAAAACACAAAAGAAAGTGAACGTATATTGTAATTTCGGGCTAGCACATTTCAGTGTTTAACTCCTCCGAGTCAAGCATTGACAAAACTAGGTCTCAATATATAAAAACACTAGAAGCACTAGTTGAGCAGAAATAACAGTGATTTAAATTACAAAAATCTGATCTTCCAACTCTTCACAACAACTTGGGGACATTTCATCCGGTGTTGAGCTTGGGGAATTATTATTCGAAGAAACACTCACGAGTTGTGAATTTTTTGTGTTTAGAAACATTCTGAAAGATACATATTCAACAAGATTCTGAGAATTGAAGTGTGTTCTAAAAACACACAAGTAGACCACTCTTAATCCAAAAATCACCGATCCAATCCAGTTCAGTCTGGTCTAACGTCGACTGAGAGCAAAAGTGAACTTAAACGATACTACTCACTCTCACAAGCACGCAGATAAACACTTCGATTCAAACCGAGCTTCATCAACTAAACTCCGTCAAGTTCTCTGTCGCTGTATTTATAGAAACTCGAAAATTGTCATCACAGTTATGAATATTTTGAATATAATTATCGAATTCAGGCTAAAAATCAGTTCAGTGTACAATGGAATAATTAACGACACTGGTGAGGAATATTGTATGAATATTCATGGTGTGTCATTGGCATATTATTCCGCTCACATACATTTCCACGATGAACTTTAACTTTGGTTGATTTCTGTTCACGTTCGATTCTAAATACCTCACAGTTGAAACAACGTTAAGTTTCTGTTCCTAGTCGAATACTCGAATAGAGCTTCCACAATATAGAGACCGAGCCAAGCATTGCATTGTATATTTCCATATGGTTCAAGCGCAAGTTAAACGCCTTCCTTACCTCAACTTCTCCTCGGAGTCTTCCCACTTCCTCACTCGCTTCTTCATAAGGGAGATCTTCATCCAGTGTGCTTCGTTGACGCAGTGAATCACCTGCTTGTACGGATAGCTTATGCTCGCTTTTATTGGCCTCGATAGTGAACTAGGAAATCAAATAAATGGGGTGAACGGGAGTTACACGATTATGATATTCTTACTTTTGATATTTCATGTTAATTTCAAACAGTTACCAGCACGTCTTGCAGATCCTTTTCAGCTTTTGCAAGACCTTCCATGTCTTTGATCATTTTGACAAGTTCTTGCTGCGACGACTTGTAGCGTGTGTAGATAAACCAACAAATCCCAACAGCAATAGCTAATAACGTAGTAAGGATGGCATCCTTGATGTGGTTATTGTTCTCTGAAATGACAGAAATTATGACACTTCTATAGAAGCTGCTTGATCATTTGAACAATTGGGCATGTATTTACATGAACATACAAAAACACATATTTATTACCTTTCGGAGGTCCAAATAGGACAACATCTTGAGCCTTGAGTGAAATTTTTTGTTTATGAATAGGCTCTTTAACTCCGATTACTAAAAGAAGAAATTGCAGATGATTTACGGCCAATCTAAAAACAAAGGAGAAAGAAAGTCACACTAGCTTTTAGTTTCACTTGAGAGCCTCAAGTCTCAACCCTCAGCCATTTTTATCTCTTTCAAACGTAAGTATCAAGGATCAAGAGTATATTTTAAGTTCTAAGTGTTGAATTGGAACTCACATTGGAAGATATGATCCATTGATTTGTTTTTCAATGAAACTGGGTTGATACTGCGGAAGACCAACACAAGTGGTTAACCAGTCAACAGTCTGATCAACAGTCCAGTTATGAACTTCTGACTTCACCCAAGTTTCCCACAACTCTCGGACTGTTACTTGATTGTCGTTGTTTTGATGAAATGCCTTCTGGCGCTTCTCGTAATCACGCTCGTATTTCAGTTCTTCTCGAAGAAACTATAAAGTATAAATAGAATCACATAATTATAAGAAAATGGAGCGGCAAACAGGAACGGGATTTAGAATTTGCAATTGATTCAGTGACTCGACAATATTTTGTGTTAATGGTAGATGAAGCGGAATGCTTACAAATTACAAATTAGACAAAATATTGCAATATCATGTAGTAAGTAGTTTCTCTTTAATGTACTTCCATCAAAGTCATGGAATATTTCGAATGAAGATAGGTATTACAATTACCGATAATAATTAGTGGAGTAAAAGCAAAGCGGAGCTACAAATTACGAACTGAGATGAGAGTATTATTTTGAGATACTTGTAATTCTGTGAGTATTTATCATCTATCGCACGTTTTATGAAAATACCTAATACCTTAGAGGGACACACAAAACGACATTAAGTCTTGACCAACACTTTTAACCCAAATCCTAGGCAACGACTGCGACTGGTCGGTCAGACAAAAGTCAAAAAAATACTACCTATATTTACCAGTTAGTCGTTGTTCTTGTTCTGCTAAGCCGAGTTTTCAAATGATATGCTCCACTGCTGCTGTTCTGTCGCAGTCGCAGGTTATAGAATTACGAAACAATCAATCCAGTTTGTTGAGTTTTATTATTACAGTTTTATTTTGCTATATTTTTATGACTCAATCCTATCTATCTAACCTAAAAGGATTTGCTACAAGGGTCAGCATTTTTGCTGCAATCTAAGACTGAAGTATTTTTGCTGGAGCAGAAATATTTCCCCATTTAATAAGTGTGTTTATGCAGAGTTGATTGAACGCCTGTGATACTTGGGGGGGGGATAGAAGATAGAAGTTTAATTTATGTTAACTTTCGAATTGATCATCCACGGTCATCATACAGTGCGTATTTTTATACAATGAACAACGAGGCAAAATTAGCACCTCACGCTGTTCTAAAGGTATTTTGAAAATTTAGAAGTGCATACAGTTGTTTATTAGAGTCAAGAGCCATATAGGTCATAAGTATCAGTTAATATCAACATACACCCCAGTATAAATGCTTGCACTTGGTAGAATATTAGTAATTTGAAAAGGAGATTGGGTATTAATGTTTCACCGCATATATAAATAGACTGGCAAGGATTTGTAATTGAATTGACTCTATGTACTATTCAATTATGAACTTCACCGCAGCCCATACGAGAAACACCTTGTGCTATGTGCTATGTGCTATTATGTTTCTACTCTGACAACACCAGGGGCTCAAGGTTCTTTAGAACGTGCTTGATTTGTATGAGCGGCACACCGAACCGAGCTGGTGTGGGTGGAGTAGTAATGCCATTTAAATGAGCCTAACATTCACTCATCGGCTGTTGTAAAAATGTCAAATATGAAAGCTCAGAATGATCTGACTAGTTCAGCATCAGCAAGCTTAAACTTAACATATGGAATTCTTCCACCAACCGCCCCACCACAACACTTCATTAGTATTATCATAACCGTGACTATTCCATACACCCTACTCACTCAACCATCAGGACAGCGTAGCACTGAAATAATAATTTCACACTCATAATTTAATGTAATTAAACATTCACATTCAGATCCACAACATAGTATTCTTCTTTTACGTGATGCTTCAGCTAAATTCCAGTAATACCCTTTCACCAATGACAATGCCAATGCCTACGTAACACTTCGTGAATCACACACGCAGACAATACTACCTTAATTAGCATTTCGACTCTAATGAATATTCCGTTTTTAATAGCCACGGGCACTGGCTTACTTTTTGTGTTTTCAAAGTATTCAGTGTAAACTAAAGATGTACAATAGAGAAAGGTAGATTTTTGAATTCTAGCTTTTCTACTTAAGGACATAGGACGATATCTTTGTATTGATTTAAGGAAACGTCGATTGTGGTAACTAGCCTTTGTTATAATTTCCATAAATTATTATTTTTCGATCCACCAAATCTAATTGTATGAAGTCGTAAAATGCACTCGGGACTAGTTCTATAAAAGTGTTATATCCTGAATAGCAGTTTGCCGCTCATTATTTAACCACTCGTTGTCGTTCAATCCCACAAATTACAAGGACTTACTTTGAAGTTGTATTGTGTACTTATTGTTTAAGTGTAGGCAGTAGATACTTATTATTGGATAAAAATATAGAAACGTGTATGTGTGTATCCTTGACACTTTAATTCTCTGTTCCATGGCCTTAACTGCTTTACGATTTTACATTGCTACCACTTATTCAAAATGAAGCTTTCAAGGTTCCAGACTTTCTATTTCTCAAATTCATTGTCCAGAGTCGATTCTATGTTGTATGTAGCTTCAAGTATTTACGCAGACGGATACAAATGTAATCAAATTCCTATTTTCGGAACACATATTCCGAAAACGAATTCTAGGTTAATAGGTTCATGGATCGCATATCGCATGTCATTCACATCGTATTGTAGTAGTAATATTTCTTACATCGTTGGACTCGTCCAAATTAATATTTCCATCTTTGTCGTCGTCCAGTTGACGATGAAGATATCGAATGGCTTCTAAGGCTAGTTTCTCATTCTCATCTAAAGATGCGGCCCAGGATTCAGTCTCTCCAGACGATACAAGAGTTTCTAAAAAGGACAAATAGAATTGCATACACATTATTTCACTATCCGTAAATCAATCGGCATACTTATGTATGAATAGTAGGCCCTGTGATATTTCGTTTGCAACTACTGCTAAGTTGGCACAAAGCAGCGAACGCAGTACGAACGTGTGTCTGGAGACACTTTTTGAACAACATGAGATCTGTTTTTTATTGAATATTTGTTGCATATACATTTGAATACTATTATTACATAATGAAGATTAACAATCACAGGATATGGCCCGCTGACTCAAAGTACATCATACGCATCGTGCAGTATAAAGTATAATTCTATTTTGCTACGTTTTGTCGGTCATTTAAATCACTTTTAACAGCTAAGATTCCATATGCAGCTGCCTGGAATAGGAATTTTCGCAAAGGTGGTGACATGACTTTCCCTGTACATGCAGCAAATCCAGCATTCCCATTCCCATTCGTGCATGTTTAATGATTCGCAGAGTTAGGATATATACCTAATTATGATTCACTGCTCTTGAGGCATCTCCTACACAAATGATCACACAATGTTCTTGGCACCCGTCAACGGATTCTTAATACTCTACTGCTACTCACTAGTTTATCCTCCATAGTACAATAGAGCACAATGGAGTACACGATACATCTGCAATATTACAGGAAACACGAAAAGGAAAGTCTAATCTGAGTCTTATCAGGATCTTCTTCGGTGAGGCTTAGAGTGGATTTGTACCATTGACGATTGTGGTGCACATGCCGTCGCCTGGGCATAACATAAATAGTATTAAGTTTGCGATTTATAAACAACAGGGTCTTCCTTTATTACCGGTAGTCTTTGCCAAAAAGGTTCTGTCCTCTCATCTTACACGCCAACTCGGTTCAATTGGAAGCTTGCAGCTTGTGGTTCGACGAGAGAATGAACAAACTACAGACATTTCAGGCAATTCAAAGACAAGGTCATGCTACTTTGTTTTCCTTCTTTCTAAATACACTGGCATATACAAATCACTACTATCTATCCTATCCCCCAAAGAAGCGACCGAGTTATGTTCGAGTGTCCTGATAAGTCATCTTAACTATCAATCTTTCACGTTTATAAATAATTCTAACTTTCTGTTCCGCCATAGTGCATTACAAATGTACATATCAAATTCATGTATTACTCTCAATGGACTTTTAAGTTCCACCACGGGAAAAGGATACTGCTAATAAATGCATAGATGAATTTAGGTATTTGTTTTAAAACCTTTGATTTCAGAAGCAAATGCTTAACTCCATCAAAGGTTCATCGATTTTATGTTAGCCAGCCAAGTAGGCACATTGAGATTGAAAGCACGTGCCGCATAAAATATAATCAGCTGCTTGTTGCCATAATGTAATGATTCGGTTGGATTTACAATGGAGAGACCTGAGAGGCTGATGAACGTCGGCGATAAAACTTGCTTGAGTGTATGCATTGCTTTCGTTTCTAATATCGAGAGAACCATCATATTCGTGATACTTAACATAAATAATATTTCGTCTATCGTCCCTAAGCAGAACACGCAGATTCATTTACAACAGCCTCTCTTCACCTGTAATCCCCCATGATAATCCTGAAAATGTTGCATAAATAATCAAGATCCAGACTCCCTCAGCACAATGAACATTACCAACGGTTTGAACCATAACTAGAACTCGGTGTTCACGCAGCAACACCCTGCGATTTACGATTGACGATGAATGTCGGCATATGTAAAAAAAGACTAAAGGGCAGGAAGCGCTGA
>JAQFYU010000502.1:0-21393 GCA_034694905.1 Ceratophysella granulata | reverse complement strand
AAAAAGACGAGTCTAGAGCCTAAATTTGAAGCATTACTCCCAAATCAACGCGTTTGGCACCTAAATTTGAATAAAATACCGCCCAAAAAGACGCGTTTAGCGCATAGACTCAGCACACGATTATTTAGCGCCGGAACTAATTAAAGTAGGTATGTACTTTAAAGTATGTCATTAAATAGTGATTATTAATGATCTATTTAGTGAATCTCTATTTTTTTTTTGTTTTCGACATTTTTTTTATTTCAGGACAAACTTATAGGCATTCCAGAAAACAATTGGTCAAGCGTTAATATTTCCAAAACACCAACGAATTACAAATTCAATTTCTGTAGATTTGTTTGAAAAAAAAATTCCAGTATTCCAATGCACTAAAAAAATTTGAATATGGGCATTTTGTATCATCTATTATTGAACTTTTGGCTGTAAGACGCTCCTGTACATGCTACACGTGACAATCGTACTACAGTACAGCACTAGCAACACGACACAACACAAACACGGGAAAATTGGAAAACGATTTATGCGTACCTACTAAAGTTCTGTGACACGGATCAATTTAAGAGGCATTTAGTAGTGTTGTTCATAATTCAGGTCAGTCGGGAGCTAATGCCTAATTCGGCTGATGATAAAGACAAGACTAAAGTTTGAATGTACAATTATTTGCCGACAAGTTTGTGGTGTCTGGTATGTATACCCCGCACCCAGTTGTTATGCTCTGTTGCATGGTTGAATGGCATACTATATGCAATCCGTGCCACCACTTGTCATTAGAACACTTTGCAGAGGAAGTCACTGGAGATGTTCACACAGTTCCGAATGGCGTAATGATTTTAATTTGTAGCAAAGCTGCACAGCTCTGCCTCTTCCCCAACAATATTTGTTATCCACGCAATGAAACCCAAACCTCAAAACATTTCACGTAGAACGTTTAGCTCAAAATCCCTCAAGTGCATCGATATCCAGTACTTAGCAAAAAAAAACTTAAAAAACAACAACATTGGGCTGGTTACAGACAAGCAGACAAGAAAAACACTACATCTGCTTTGCACACAGACAAAAAAAAGCTGTATTTTAGGTTTTATTTAGGAAATCCAGCAGATTCACGGATCCATGCGTCGACATTACTCGAATTTTGGCTAGGAAGAGTGATGTAGTGTGATACAGGTTGTAACCAATGTGTACACTTCACTCTTCTTCTCTTTGTTTGATTATTTATAAATCATTCACCCCTTCCTATTTCCGTAAACTCACATTTTTTAAAACTCACCAGACTTCCTCGTGCTTCAAAATACACGCTTGTGCCAAAATGCAATACAGGTAAATGAAGAACCGCTACCTTCAGTTTGAGGATCCATGCAAGGCAAGAACCGCACAAATTCCTACTAAAGTCAACTATTTACGATTTTAATACTGGGAAATAATCCTTTAATGTCCAACCTTGACGAACCACTAAAGAAATGGAATGAAAGGGTGTAAAAAAGTAGCAGGAGAATTGAGCAGGTTCCTCCACATAATAACATTATCAATTGGTAAGTCTGGGCACAGTGCATGCATTATGCATTCGTCGTATTGTAATAGAACCTCAGCTCATGGACAAGCAAGCGAGGAAGAATACAGGTGAATGCTGAATTATTTTGCACCGTAATAATATGCAAACACAGGGACGGAGAGGCTTCAAGCTAGTGCATAAACAGATTGGCTTGATGATACTCGGCATTTTTTCCCCGTCAAGTGAAATCTCACAATCTCATGTCCGTATAAGGTCCATATGGTTGTCCTCTGCCAATATGGTTCTCTTGTTGGCTGGTTTTGACTATTATGCAGAATTAGTCAATTCTTTGAGCCCAAGTCTCGCCAGGCCAATGCTAAATCCATTTGTCTTAATGAGATCCTCTTATCAGAGTTGGGTATTGGGCGTGTTTCTTGAAAATACTGTATTTTACATAGGTACGTATTTTAAAATATCAGAAATAGTGTCGAATTTTGTATTTTTTAAGCTTTTGTTTCTAACAACACTGTCATTTGTATCCTCCAGTTAGAATTGGCAAAATATGGTATATTTCCCAACATTCTTACAGAAACGTCTGAAAGAAATTGAAAGCATAATTATGGCGGATTATAATAATGGAATTGTGTCAAATGCCAGCTTTTTCTGTAGATACAGCTTAAATACTTCAAATTTTTTAATTTGTAAAATCATAGAATCTTTTCAACATATCTATATTATTTTTAACTAGAAATTCTGAATTTTGATTTATATTCTCAAAATCAGTATTATATAATTAATGTAAAAGTTTCTATTTAATTGTATGTAATTTGTCATTTGTCAATTACATTTTCGACAAAAGTACATTGTATTTTGAAAATACTTGACAATGTATTTTGCCCATCTATGCCTCTCTCTCGACATCCTGCGGCTGAGACGTGTGATCATGATCAGATCAGAGGGTTAATCAGCAGGCATTGAATAGCATACACCAATGCACAGGACTGCTCTTAACCAATTAAGGAGCATAGCCTTGCAGAAAATATTCAAAGGGTGCTTTGGTTCATTGGCGTCTCCAATCCAAATAGCCATAACTGGCGAATTTACGTGTTGAGAGCAGCTCTGTACATGACATTACTTAAGAGCCCGAATACAATCAGAATTAAATCTTCATTCTAACCAGAGAAGTGCGTGACAGTGCAGAGATCTCATCGTACATAAAGGAAAATATTGGGATATTCCGTGGACTCAGGCTCTTTGTAGCACTAATCAAGCTAATATCACATATTTTTTTGCACACGAATAAAACGAGCCATTAATTCTCATTTCGGCCTGTTTAGCTAAATTTCTTGAACTTTTCCCACTACTTCTTCCCTACGACTTATTTGCACGAAATCATGAAATCTGCGTATGACTCCAGGACATGCACAGGATTTTTGTACTATCCAAAAGGTAATCAACTAGAGGGAATATGAAATGGCTCAGATCCACCTCGCCTCACTTTCACTTCTGCCAGAAATATGTATATGTATGTATACATAGATGCATAAAACTGAATTATCTGGCTCTGAGTGAATTCGTGGGCTGAGGCTGGTTCATTAGACTACAAAGAAGCGGAGAGTTGTAATTTGTATTCAGGGCTGCATCTGAGCCCGAGTAAAATGCGAGGCTCCTGGAAGGAAGCCTAGTATGATCTAGCTCCATTGTTTAACATAAGGATTATTTATTACGAATACATGACGGAGAAAACTTTCACTATAAAAACTCCCTTTGGGAACAGAATATAATAGCATTGCCACGTGGTTCCCCAAAAAAATAAGGTAAATGGACAGGCACAGTAGGTTACACGTGAATTCACGGTGGATTTCAGAAAGTTCCTTTTAGAAAATGCAAAGAAAAGATTCGGACCGGATGTGAGTAATGACACGCCGTTACGCACTGAGGGGAACTAAAAATAACATTAAGCGGAAATTGGTTCACAAGCAGCCAGAGAATTCGTTTCTTTATTTTTTGCCAAAAAAAGTTTAAAGTGTGTCCATGACGAAATGGAATATTACTGCTCAACCTTGCTCCAGGAGGGGTCAAAAATCTCTGTTGTGGTCTTCACAAAAGGAAAACACAGACATCAAACTCAAGTCACTGACTTTGGAAACCCCAGCCCTCATCGAATATTCCGTTCCACCCACGCACTAATTTATGATTTATGCCAAATTAGAGCGAGGAACACAATAGGTCTGAAGCAAGTCTATGCAGTTGCCAATAGTCTCCAAGGAACATAAGTCGAGGATCAAAGGAACAATTTCCGAAACTCTTTAGAATATGGATCGGTCTGTGGTTACCGCATTCTCAGCGCCGTAGCAAGCATATAAAGTGCGAAACAAAATCGCGACACGAGGCCCTTAGGTTATGTTAGCTATGCTTGAGTTTAGGTTAGGTTAGGTGCGTTAAATTCTGATTTGGAAGGATCAAATTTCTTGGTGAGGCATTAAGTTTTTGGTTTGGTTTTTATCTAGGATTTTGTCTTGAATTTTGAACCTTAATCCAACGTGGTACGTGGTAGGTCCTATAAATTGGGCTAAATCATAATATACTTGTTAAGTTGTGACGCCTTCTTTTTAAAACGGTTTCAAAATAAACCTATTGAAAACTGGTCATTTACAAATCATGGATTGTCACCAAGCTTTCAGCCGAGAAGCGCCACACCAAAAAGTACCTAAAAGCACAGAAATATAAACCTAACCTAAACAAAGATTAATGAAATCTGCTTGATACTAACCTAACCTAAATGCCTTCTGTCGATATTTATTTAGTACTAGCTGAGCCATTTGTCAGTGCAAAGTATCACTGATCTGTAGCTATGTTTTGAATTTGCCTGAATAAGTAGAACATAGAATAGAAGTTGCGACAAAAGGTCGGAAGTCGGAACGTAGGTGCGTAAAAACGTCGGAAGCAAAACGTCGGAGGGTAAAACCATCGGACGGGCAAAAAGATCGGAACGAGTAAACGTAGGGTGGAAAATACATCGCAGGCAAAAAAGGTCGGAGCGATTAAAAGTAGGCTGGAAAATACATCGCAGGCAATAAAATTGCATTTAATTATAAACAATCAGGTGTCAAGTTATGTTGTTTAATTCGATAAACACCAACCCGTAAATTGTCAATATTAATTCAATTAAAATCGTGGAATGTCATATCGTAATAGAATTATATGCATGTATCTCATCAAAAGTGCAAATTAGAAACAATTCCGAGTACCCTACTGTTTGATTTACCCGAGTCATAGGCAAGAAACTGTTCACCACTATAGCCGACACAGAAGTCTTGCCCAGTGGGGTACACACAGCTTCTCGAAAATATAAAGTAGGATGGCATTTTTTGTTTAGCTCTTTTTGCTCGTTACGGTCGCCAAGGACACACACCAAAGCGCCCCTTGTCACCAAGGTCCCACACCCATCACCACAGCCCAATTCCCATTTGAATATTCCTGACTGACGACAGGCGTTTGGATCTCGATTTGGGAGACTCCGAAGGCTCCGTACGCATATTTGAGTGTGAAGATGAAAGACAGGAGACAGCTGAATTTGGATTTGAGATGAAAGCTGAGGAATAGGTTGTTCCGTTATGAATCCCAAGTAGTAGGAGACCCTTTGACTGAGCCTAGGACCTTCACCATTTTTCTTTATATGCATTAAGAACTTATCTTTAGTAATGAGATTGGAGTGTTCGTGTGAAGACTACCAAAATCCGTGGATCTGTTGTGCGAGTGAGTAGTAGTGGCTCTATAGTAAGGAGATTGAATTGATCGAACCTCACATTACCATTGTATTGGACTCGAGCTTTTCCCATTCCGAATTCGATCCTTCCGTCCAGCCACAGCCACCAGCCACCAGCTGAGACTGCCACTCCAATTCTGGATTAGTTATTCTGTTCAAGTGCTCTCACATAGCCAACAAGTTAACTCACCTAAATGAAACTACTACTGTTTCATTTTGGTCTAGGTTACGGTTACACTCAACTCACTAAATACATAGATGACCTGTCTAGAAAATCCTGTTTGCAAATAAATATTTTTTAAAGTGGCGCCATCTATCAAAATTTGCATCCAGTTCCAACTGTTGCTTGTTAAGATTTAAAATGTTTGTTTATCAGCATCTGGTGCAAATCCATTTTATTAAAACACTGACCTAGTTACTAATACAATGTATTTGTAAATTATTGTGCAAGTGAAATGACTGTTCCAATGGAATAAATGTTTCCATTTTAGTTTCACTTTTTTTGCCATATACAAATAAACAATTTTCAATCTTCAAACGGTTGTCAAATTAGACTTTCACTAGGCTTGAATTTCAGACGTTCTAATTCGACTTCGATCAGAAATCTTGACAATGTCTTATGGTTATCCATAAAGTAATCTTGTAAATTGTCAGTGAACACACCTGTACATTTATGGATTTAAAAATAATTGTACACACATTTTTCAATGATTCCAGTTAATGCAGAAAAATCTAAGCTTGTACTGTAGTAATTGAATTTTTGAATTTATAATTTTATCTTTGATTCTTAATTTGAATGTGGACACGTCATACCCAGGTTTTGAATTTTTCAAATAAAATCCAAATTAAATTTGGGTCAAATTGCGTATTTTTTAAAACTCGGATGGTCAAATTAGATATTTATAAAGCAAATTCAACGTTACTTTTGAAAATATTCCAAGTATTTTGAAATATTCATACAGATATGATGGGTTCATCGATATACCTGTAGTTGAACAGCATAGCCAACATATTCATGAGTTCCTTGTCTAGGTTTGAAAAGCTTCTTAAATTGTAAATTACAAGTTACAAGTACGCGTGCCTAGCTTGTGCTTTCTCCGCTGGAAAGGAAAGTCGAGCATTAACGTTGCAAAACCTGATGCCAGGATTGCTAAGAGCTTTAAGAAGCAGCTCCAATGAATTATTGAATAGATTTACTTGGGTTGAGACCCAGACAGTCCGAAATCAGCTGCTGACTGTAACACGAAGATCGACATCGTGTGCTATTAGATCTGGAATGAGAAAGAGACGAACCTTGTTCCTTGGCCGAGCTTGGAAGGGAATTCTGGAGTTGGTTTCTATTGTAATCCTAGCCCAAGTTGAGGAATTCCTAATTGGTCGAATTGAACTTGTTCAGGCTCAGCCTGTCCCTGGTCTGATGGACAGGAGTCCAGACACAAGAGCTTTCCCCTCCATCCATCAAACCAATACAATTCTCTCAATTCCGTCCAGGAGCCGAACTGGGCTTTCTTTTCTGGAGAGAAACAGAGACACGGAAGCCAGTTCCAGCCCAGCTTACTGCCTTACTGTGGTTGGGTTCCAGTGCACGTAGTGAGGAGTAGGGGCAGATTGACGGTGGCCAGGAGAAAAGACTGTGGGACCCATTAGAACTCCACAAACCCTCTGTCCCGCACTGATAATAAACCAAGACTGAATTATTTGGAATTGGAACCATCAGCCCTTATTTCTTTTCCACCGGGTAATTCACCGTCCTCTCCCTCTCTGCCCGCCACAAAAGCACAACGGCCCAAGGAGACAGCCCACACAAAACCAGTCACCTATTAACCCTACGCCCAGCCCGTCAATCCGCCCATCCATCTCCCTCTCACTCCCAATGTCCTATATCTACGCCAGAACACGACACGAGACGCTCTTCCTGGAAAGATATACATTGTCTTTGAACCTAGGTTGGGCTTTAGGTTTTTGCTTGTCATTTTCCTGAATTGTTTTGAGGTATTAACAGTGATTTTTGAATGGATAAGCTGAATCTAGAACTCTATGCATTTGTATAATTAGCCAAATTAGCTACAGCTTTGAATAAATTTCATATTAAAGATAATTGCTTGTATTCAGGGCTCAACTCACATTTTGTATAACTGGACATACAGGTAATTGAACAAGGTGTTTGAAAACATAATTAGAATCCTATGGTCAACATATTTCAACTATTCTTCAGCCGAACCCTCAATACAAGCGATTTCATTGAATTTTACGTATTTAGAATAGCTATGAGCTACGAATCCGTTAAATTAATTAAAACAAGCTTAAATTGATTTAAATCTATTCGGACTTAAGGGATTGGGCGTAGCCAGTCGGCTAGTGCTATAATCTAATATTTAGCTGAAAATTGAATTTCCTCAGTCAATACTGAGCGTAGAGTAGAGGGTGGTCGATTTTGCAACACACTGAGTAAGAACCAATCTACAACTCTATTTCACAGTTTTTTGATTAGTGGTCACTGAAAAAAGTTATTAGTGCCTATAACTGACTGAACTCAGGCAGGATTTTGAGCTGTAATAACTATTTTCAGTAACTACTAATCAAAAAACTGTGACATGAAGTTGTAGATTGGTTCTTTCTCAGTCCTTTACAAAAAATTCAAAACTCTACGATCAGTATTGACTGAGGAGATGCAATTTTCGTAACTACAGCTCACTAGCCGACTGACTTTGCCCAATCTCTGAACAAGACCCTTAAGTTCTTGTCGACAGTTGGCTATTTATGATTCGTATAAAGCATTATTCTAACTCCAATTGCCCACCAACTAACACTCCACCTTGCTTATCATATCATCCAGCCCCCATCCGTCCACAGATGGAGAAAACATAAGGTAATGAGGAGGAAGTGGGATGTGTGGTAGTAAAATGATTGGAATGAGAGAAAGGAGCTGAGTGAGATAGCAGGAGGCATATGTCCCATGTCCTACGCACCGAAACATATTCCCAACTTTCTTCCGTTCTCCTCCGCTGAGTAGACTGTGGAATATGAAGTAACTCATCCAAGCCTAATTCGGAACAGGGAAACAAGTTCAGCTCTTTCCATGTACTTTCCTCCACGCCCTTCCCTCACCCTCACCTTCTTTCTCGGGAACAGGAATTGTGGGAAAAGTTTCAAGATTCTTCCTCTTCTGTCTTAATAAAGACTGAGTGAAGGAGGGAAAAGTTTTTCCCATTTCGGGTTTAGATGTGGCAAGCAGGAAGGAAGCTCAAAATCAATCCTCCACCTACTTAACATTTCTCTACTTTTCATTTCCTATAAATCCAAACCATTTCGAGAAAAGGAAATGGGATTTTAACTTAGGAATTTCGAATTCATTTTCACTCTACGGAGAAAGTTGGGAGGAACTCAAAAATCAACGGGAATGTTTAAAATGTGCATTTTCTCAACTTTTTGGGAATTTTACAATTTTATTAAAAAGCGCACTTTATTGTATTTCGTTAAAATCATTACTAGAGTCGAAATTTATTTTTTATATTTAATTAAAACGCCTTTATTTGTACCGCATTTATCCGTCCGAAGGACAGGGACTAACAAGAGTTGGGTAGAATGGATAAAAGATAAATACAAACATTTAAACTGGGCGATAAAAAGGGTCATTTAGCGATAATACACACTTTCCCCTGATAATTACCGAATACTGAATAGAAATTTAAAGCAAAAACTTCACTTGTCCGATACTAATTTCAATCTTGCTGAAATGTCTTAGAATGTATGTAAATTCAATGCAACGCCGTTAAGCAACTGCGTAACATTTATACATAGAATCGCACGTCATACAATTTTTGTAGTAAACAGCATTAAAGTTTATCGCCTAACTATGCTTTCTATCTGGGTTCTGTGTCTATCTGTCATCTCATCAGGCATAAGATCTCAAGACTATATCGCCGATTCCTTTTTATCGCCTCATTAAATATTAATCCAAAAATATATAGTTAAGGATTTTGACCAAAGCATGTGAAGTAAATAAATATTTCACTTACTTTCCTTAATAAATTAATATTATTTTTTGTGAATAGTAAACATTTTGGAATTTTCTCGTAAATTAAATATCTCATCTCATCTCTATAGCCTAACGTCCGAAGTTAACAGATGGAAGCTCTAGCAGCTGAATGCTCGCATGACAATTTTCAGAAGCTAGTTTCTGCCATGGTTCGCGTGTGATTTCCTGCATGGTGAAAGTCGCTATTTGATTGAATTAGAAGATACGAAGTGCAGACTCTGCTATCTTCAAAAAGTACAATAAGCAGGAAAGCAATGGTTTACTTGGTTTCCTTATTACTCAACCCAATTGAATTACACACAAGGAGCTTTATGAAAGCCTCCAAAAGCCTCGCTCTTCGATTAATTAGTTCTTCTTGACATGAGTACTCTTGTGTCGACAGAATTATGAAATGGAAATGGGTTGGATGAGGCTGCGCTGCTTTTCAATATTGAAAAGTGAATTTTAGAATCAAGTCCTGCTGTCTATGTAGTACATTCGAATGTCCCGAGTTCAAACTTCAAATCAAGGATTCAAAAGAATTAACACGTCAATTGTTTCAATGAGGAAATATTCCATATGCATGGACTCGGAGTCAGGATGTTCAATGTTTAGAGTTTGAATCAGTCAAACTGGAGTTTCCACTCCCTCCCTAGCAACCAACTCAATTGAATTGAAAAAATGGATGCTTTAACATGAACATCCCGTCAAGTTCAAGTTCCCTCCTTCGATTCAACGCTCCATTTTTTCTTCTCTTGATAGATTGATAAACTCAGTTCACAAGTTCATCTCAATCCTATGCATGCGAACAGGCATAAGCAGATGAACTGGACTTCTGCTGTGGCTTCAATTTCGATACATAGAATTTGATGCATTTGAATCTGAAGCTTGACAAGGAATTAGCATATGGAATACAACATGTGTAGCACATCTAGTGCCCTATGTGTGCTTGTACAAGGAAGGGCTCAGGATATACACCGATGGATGGATGATAGCAGACTTAAAATCCTGGATAACTTGTTGCTTCTTAGATGGCTCCTTATGATTTATTCAGGCTTCTATGGAATGGAGACTCTGAATCTGGCAAATCGTTCAAGTGCTTTTCATGGCAGATTGTGCTGAGCACTATCTTTTTCTCCTTCCACAGAGCGCGGGCAGGGAAATTGCACCGTTCCATAAAATAGCAAATTTTCTAGTCATGATTTTGGCCAATGAAGTGATTTTGATTTCGTCATGCTGATTTTGAACAAGTTACTTGAGATTTGAACTTGATTTTGACCGATTTCGAAAACTGATGATTTTGAATTTTGAAATTCATGATTTTGGACTTAAAAATCACGAATTTTTGTTTGCAAATCATGATGATCATATAAATTGGTGATTTAAGATAATAAATGAATAAATATGAAAATCGTGATTTTAAATATCTTAATTTCATTGATTTCGAATTTGTACACAAAAAAACGTGATTTTGATTATGATTTCGCATTTTTTCCCCCTGACTTTAGTTAATGATTTTGAAAATCCTCATTTATCTCGCGATTTTCCTCCTCCCTAAAAGTTAGACCTGGTGATGACGGGTGATATCTGAAATCTGGAAATTTCTTTTTCATTTGAATTAATGAACTGTTTTCGAGAAAGTGGCCCAGGAATCCCTACTTTGGAAATTAACACAAGTATCAAAAGCCTGCGGCGGTTTTCATAGCATTTTATAAACTGAGGTTCGAGTTTACCTGGATTTCTACTGCGAAAACGGCAGCTTAGGCAAAACTTTTGCCTAAAGAATTTGTACTCCCCTGAATTGAGCGCTAAAGACGCTCCAGCCTTAAGAATGGCTCTGAAATGCCAACCCCCTTCAAATAATAAATAATCCGGGAGTCTGAATGATGGAGGTTGGAAAGGAAGCCTCTGAGCCCGCCTATCACCAATACATTACCTGCACTTAAACTTCTGCCACTTTCCCAAACTTTAGTTGGAAGGAGTGAGTGTCTACAGGGACTCTGGATCAAACAAAAGCCTTGCTAGTCTAGAGAAAGAGAGAGAGTTTAGTTGTTAGTTTGTAGTGTCATTATTATTTTCTGTTTGAAAATCCAAAATGTCAAACCAATATCCTGAATCATTCAGCCGCCTACCACCAGTCTCAGCCCTTTATTCTCACATCAGCCACTTTTGAGTCAGACACGGGACATGACAATCAACCGTCTTACCAAAGACTTGTCTCAGGAATCACTTGTCCTTTTAAGGAAACCCTCCTTCTTTCGTTCTATTCCATCTATCTCAGAGATTAAGCGTCAGACAAGCATAAATCCAAACCGTGCCCTTTAACTTCCTCATAAAATGTGAAATCTTTTTAATAGCTCGTGTAACATATTCTGAATTTGCAATAGCCGAAGAACTATAAGGTAATAACGACATGCTTCCATTTGAACTGTTTACTTGAATGTATTTTAAATGCTTAGGTTACGTTTCCAGAATACAGAAATTAATTAAAAGTTTGAACTTACGTGGTAGTTGCATAACTAAAACTCTGCAACCTACAACGTAAGTGCAATTAGAAAACCTTAACCCCCGCGTAACTTCGAGTATAGGAACTGAGGAAAGGTTCTCATGTTCCAAAAATGGTTAAAATATGTTCTAAAATGCGCACAAAAAATGTCAATATGGATGTGGACTATTATAAAAGACAATTTTTAACCAAAAATGCACATAAACATTTCGAACATGTAAATATTTGGTATAAAATCAGATGAGCCAAGAGCAAAAAGTTCATTCCTTCATAAAGTGTCAAACTATGCAGTAAAAGTACACTAAAAGAGCTTAAACTTCAAAATATACACCAAAATGTATGAAAATATGGAAGAACACACTACAATCATTAAATATACAAAACTACGCTGCGCAAACTTGGTTATTGGAACTCGGCCGCGAATCTTCGTAAGTTAGTTAAAATCTCAAAAAAATTATATTTTTGCGTAAGAAACCATTCCTTATTCGTAACTCTGCAGCATATAAACATGTAGGTTCGTTGCGTAATCCTGCTTCCTTGTTTACCTCATGAAACCCCGCATAGCGTATTCGATAATTAGCATGTAGGTACTTATTGTCATAACCTCCCTTCCGACATAATAATTATCTCGGCTGGTAATCTACAATTTAGTTTCTCCCTGGATAAACAATGGATGGAACTTGTTCGACGAAAGGGGAGGAATTTGGGAAGAAAAGCTAAAATGCTACTAAAGGGCTCAGTGCCTATGTAAAACACTATCTGATAAATATGTCCATAAAAGCCTCAAGTGATTTGTGGCTGTTGTTGCTGTAGAATGCAGGAGAGAGCAGTAGTAGAGCCCAGAAGCAGATCTGCATTGCATGGAGCAGCAATACAGACTCATTAATTACACCACCATATTATACAACTATTAATTTCCTCTGGACCTCAACGAAACAAGAGAGCGGAAACCAAGGAGTGAACTGTCCAGGCTCATTCTTTTGTTCTTCCGAGCAATAATAACAAAATGCAATTTATTCCTGACTAATGTAACAGGTAATCAGACGGGCCCAGCCAAGAGCCTAATATGCGAAGCCAGGAGATGTGATACGCTTCCCTGCATTCTTGTTCCTCCCAGAAGATATGCTTCCCAGATATCCAGCCTCACTTTGTGGTTCTCTGTAATAATAAATTTCCAACTCTTCATCCCACCACCACCTTTTCCACGCATAATAATTGCAAAGTATGGTCTACGCATAGACAGACTACGAAATGCATTCGAATCCACAGGTTATTCTCCTGACATAAACACGGATGGACTGTGAAGCGGATTGCATTGTGCACAAGTACCTTACTTTGGACCCATCTCTATTATTACACGTACCTAGGTAATCAAAATGACGGATCATCACATCAAGCATTGGGTGAATACAAAATCAAGGTCAGAAGGACCTTATGGCAGAACAGGCCATCTGTTCCTGTTTATCCATGGGCATCGAAAATCCACACTTTGCGGGAAGCATTGATAAACTTAATCTAACTTTTTTTAATTACGTTTTCGTTTAGTTTTCCAAATCTGGGATTTTCTGGTAGCGATTTAATTATGCTAGTCCAGATGATGATAAAACTTGATTTTTTTCCAACCCGATAGAGAATTCTGATTTCGACAGGCACAATCCAGCTGATAAACAAGAGTAAAGCCATGTGGTCATGGACAATTTTATGTAATGATGCACCTTCAAAGAGAAAAAAACCTTAGGACACACACTAATAAATTTTTTTGGTTTATTTACACGCGGTTTATATGGAAGAACCTCCTTTCCCAAGATTCACAAATGCAACTTTCGGGTATTTTTTTCAAATTCTAGTACTTAGTGCATTATTCTGCCGTAGGGTGGAACGAAATGAATACCTCGTCTCTATGAATGAATACATTTCTGCCTTAAAAACTAGTCTTCCGGTTAGGTGTACTGGCTCATCGTCATATTTTAGAAGTTTGAAGGGTTTCATGTTGATAAATCGATTTACAAGTGTGTGAATTTTGAACATAGATTGTCATTGGCTAAACTTAGGTATAAAAAACCTAATTACTGCGGGATCCTGATAGTTGCAGTTTTTGCAAAAGCTAGGCACAATGGAAGATGTATGATTGCTATTTTGAACTTAATAAGGAACGAATAATTTTCCCTGGGTTAGCATTTTTTTTAAATGTAGAAAATTTGCGCCCAAACGTCCACAAAGCACACCAGCATCAGCAGTTATGAAAAGCGTTACAGACATTTTTGGTCTCGAGCAACCGCACACAAATTTTTTGGATACGTATTAAAAGCTGATTATTTGTTAGGCAGGAGAGAGCTACAGTCACAAGTCACAAGTATACGGATAGAAAAGCCCACAAGCCATGCTTGGAGAGAAGGAAGATCCCAAGATGCATTTTGATTAGACTGGACATGGACGAGACAGGAGAGGACAAGAGTGTTGTTGAACCCTACCTTCGTGTGATTAGGTGAGGAGATGTCCATGAGCCGTTCTTCCCATGTCACCTTTCTCTCATCCTCAAAACCCAATTCAATACGCCACTCAATATTCAGAATTCAATCAGCAGAAAACAAAAACAAAAACAAAATTGGATGGGAAGGACGGAGTTAGATAAGGAACGACAAAAATTACATTTGGCGAAAGAGAAAATAAAAAAAAGAGGAGAAGTTTGCCTGTTTTTAACGAATTCGGATGCGTTGGGAGTCGGGATCAAACCTGAGATCCGAATTGAAAGGAGAGAGGAGTGACTAAAGTGTTTGACCTGTAGAAAGGAAAGATATATTATCTTTATGCTCAACAATTTCTTCTCAAACTTCTACATCTTAGTTGAGTCAACTCCAGAATCTTTCCCAAACCAAGCCAGTACCGTCCACTCCTTCTGTATCATCTGGAGGTCTACGTCTAGTTCCATTTCAAACCAAGTTTGTCCATGTGTCATCACCATATCGCATTTCAGTATGGAAATTTCTGGGCAGCAATACTAGTGAACAGTAGCAGGAGTGGTATCGTAGTGGTTCGAGGAACGAGAAGGGTATAAAATAAGACATAAATAATACATAACGCCGTCGTCGACCAACCCTCAATGCGTCCCAAGAAACAGTCTCTCCGAAACGCACTTGGACTCGAACTCGAGTGGTGAAGTACGCAACGCACCCAAATATTTTTCCTTCTACGTCAATTCTCCACAAGAAAAGCAGGGTTTCGAAAATTATCCAATTTCATTAAATTTAAGTTTCACAATTAATGCTTTCTCAGTTGCGACTTCCGGCCGGTAAGGAAAAACAGCAGCCGGAAAACCTTTATTCGCCATCGGCCTACGGCCTCGTTCGGAATGCTCAGTGTGAAATTAATTGTAATTCACCAATTGCTTAATACCATAAGTGAGCACCACTACTATGCGATGTGAATACATTTGGCCATACAAATACAAAGTTTCAGACGGATTTATGGTTGGGGTGACCATTAGGCTAAAGAAACCATATTAAAAAACCAAAATGGTTTCTCATTAATATTATACAGCTTGATGACTTAAATTTTTCATCAATCGAGCTCAAATTTGCCACATAAGGTGACTTTGTTTATTTACTATCGCTTTGTGGTGCCCGTTTTTTGAGTTTGACAATTGGTGACTTGACTTGCAATTGATTTTAAACTAAGCATTCAGAATGAGGCGGGAGGCCAATGGGGATACATGATACATTGTCCTTAAGTTGCTTTCGGTCCATTCATGTCCGATACCGGGTCAATATTAAAAAACGTAAATTTTAAGGCAAAATACGTTTTTCAATGCGTATTTTGATCAATTCAGTATTTCCTGGAAAATTACAACGCTTGATTTACAATAGGCAGACCAGTGTTCAAGAAGGCAAAGCTTATTTTTTGAATGTCGTTGTCATTATCGATTCTGACCTTGTGAACCCAGGAGCTTAGTAGCACCGAGAATTGGCGTGGAACGGTATTTTTGAGTAGATATGACATGCAGTTTCTTAGTTTGAATCCAAAATGGACGTGGGGAGAAGGGGCTATACGAAATACGTACACGCGTAGTGGATGGAGAAGACATGACAATAAAAGTGTGTTTAGGGCAGAGGACATTTATTTTTCATGATTCCATTCCAAAACTCGGAAACTTTTGTTGCTAGCCTATATCACCATTTCGGTCTGGAAAAAACAGGGGAACTCAAACTTTCCATTTCTACAATATGAATTGGACAAGGGAAAGGGAAAGTCATCCTTAATTCCATTTTTTATTCCTTCGTCAATAGGAGTTAATGGAAAGCTCGTTCTTTTTAGTTTACTCTCTAATATCTTATATATTGTTCATTTCGGAGAAGCTATACAATGAACTGTTCAAATAATGGTAATGGTAGCTATACAGTGGCAGATAAGTTGTGGTCAGGAGTTCCAGTGTTACGTTAATATGGATTTGACTAAAAAAGAAACCAGGAACTGGTCAAGTAGCCAAGCCATTGGTATTTGACAGCACAACATTGGATACAGAGTATACTAGAATAAACATACTACATGCACTTTGCTCCTGATTCCATTCCAATTTTCATTTCTCATGCAGCCCATCAATTAAGCGGAATAGTGGAGGATACAGCAGGTCTGACAAAGTCAGAAATGATTGAATCTCAATCCAATCTTCCGTGTGAGCAGTGGAAGAGATCGTGTGACAAGTTCCCATAATGACCGTAGAGCAATAAAGAGGAAACGGCAACAATTGCTTAACGTGTTACACTCCCCATAAACCCATCCTGGAAACAGGGTGACTGACGGAAGGGAAGGATCCCTCCTGTGCGTACCACGACAATTTATTCCTGCCATTTCGTTCGTCCAAATTGTAAAATGTACCTATTTCCTTATTTTGTATTTAATTTTTAAGGAACTCCTCTTAAGTAATGTAAAATCGGGATTTAATAACAATGAATATTTTTTTAAAAAAATAAACAAAACTAAAAAAAATCATAAACTAGTAAAATTTTCAAATAAATTATTTTCCTATTGATATACCATCGAATCGGATTTGGCGTCCATATCTTTACATCTATATTTTTAACATTATTATTTTTGATCAATATTTTCTCACAAGATTTTCAAATAATCTAATTTCCGACCCGACTAATTTACAATGGAATCCGGTTTAGCGTTCGTAAATTATTGTATCGAGATGTTTTTTTTGGGGTAAACTGACAAGATTTTCAAATAATGCAGTTTTCAATTCCTTTACAATCGAATCGGATTTTGCCTCCTTAAAATCTTGGGATCAATATTCTTTCTCTTCATAAACTTGTTAAGCGTTTTTAAACAAAATCATGATATTCTTACTTTTTTTCCCTTAAATTAGCTAACCAACTAGCTTGTCATATGAATTTTGGTATATCATGAAATGAAGACTCTGACTTATTTGATAGAGACCCCATGTCCCATGTCCTGCCCAAGGTTAATAATTGGAGGGTAGGAGGGGAGATGAGGGAATTGAAGGGAGAGTGGACTGGAAATAGACGAAGGAACTGGAGAAAGAATTGAATGGAGTGGCCAGAGAAAGTCCGTGCCAGAATAGTTCAAGTTTCAAGTGGGTCTCCGTCCATTTGTCGATCGAGGGGAGAGACGGCCAAGGGAGATGGGCACAAATAAAAAATAAATAAAATCCAAAGGAAACATTTATTGAGTGCCTTTCATGGGACGAGTCCGAGCAGAGACCAGGCAGCCAAGCCAAGCCAAGAATACTCGGAAGACCAAACAAGAAAAGACCCTTTCCGTCTTCAGCACATCATCAAACTCACGCTAGATTTCATTACCAAACAACTACTGCTTCATCCTCTTTTCCATTCTATTAGTCTCTGGCCACTCATTCCACTTCTACGCAATGTCAAGGTTTCAAGCATGGCTTCCTTTTGGCTAACATTCACTTTTTATTGAAGAAGATCTTGATGGCCTTATGTCGAACAGACTAACCGGTAAAAAGGTTCAGTCAAGATGAATTCATCGCTTCAAAATGAACGAGACAATTATTTTAATATGGCGAATTTTGTTCTGTGTAATATATTTTCTTAATCTGAATGCAGTGCAGAAAGTGCGTGCAAGTTGCTTAGCCTTTATTTTCAAAATATACAGCGTGAGTTGACGAGTTTTGGCCCAGTTCGAAAGGGTCCACACGAAAATTTGCTAAGAGAATCTTATTGAGACGGCATTTTTTTTACTTAAGACGATTTTGTTAATTTATTTAAAAATAAAAAGTGTCAAAATTTGTGTTACGCTGTTGACATGGAGGATCCGATCAAAATAGTTTTCCGAACATTAAACAAAAGGAAGAAAGCGATGCTGGGCCATCATAAATGTAATCCCTTGCTGCTTGTTGCTAGGGCAAAATCGTCCATGTCAACGCAATGTTAATTTTTGGAATTTTTTACACGAAAAATACTTAAAACTCATCTGAAAATGCGGGAAAATTCAATACCTCCATCCATGAGCTGTAGTTTCAGAATACGTTACCTCCAATATGAATATCCTCACGGATTTCTGTCAGGATTCTTTGAAAAAGGAGATGTAATCATCAAGTCACCCTGTACCAGCTTGGTGGTTTTTATGTATAATTATGTGGAAGTGGCAATTCTTGGAGCTAAATAAGTTTTGAGTTACATTCGAGGAGCTTCAATTATGTCGTCTCCGCCGCCGCGTGCTCCTTAACGTTAATTCTAGGATATGCAATTAGTAATTCAGTTCCCAGTGGAATAGCTGGTAGTTAATTCAATATTCAGAGCTCGTCTTGGCTTACGAAGCTTTGCCGAAAGTGTGGGTCCAGGAGCCGCTCATGAAATATTTACATGTTTCAAGGGACAGCTTCCTGACGAACTGAGGTGTGTGCCTTCTTTGCCGCACGACCTGACCAACTTGTTCTAAACGACACTGCGAGTTTAATGAACAAGTGGTGAATTCCAGCAGAAGAGTTGTTGGGACTGGAAGTGGATATGGGTGCTATTATAGTGATTGAGTCTGGAGGCGTGCCTCTCCAGAACCTCAGCTCCCTTATTATGTAATGAGAAAAGGGATTTAAGTTTAAAAAGCTGAAAGTAGCAAGTGGGACTGCCTGGCCTGGTGCTGCTGGCTAGTTTATAATAATAGCGTAATGGAGGAAACTTTGCCAAAAGAAATACTTGTCATGTTGTAAATCAGGGTACGGGAAAAGCGAGAGAGAGAGAGTTCAACAGGCTGGCTGGACTACTTTTCTTTACTAAGGAACTCAAGTCAGGCCCAGATTCAGGCTGCTGCGTCTCTCTCCGTTCGTTCTCCTAAAACACACACATGCTTTATTTATCCTCACTCCTTTTGAGCCAGACAGATTTCGGACTTTAGATCCAGAATTGAGAACAGGGCAATAAAACACGGGCGTGAGACTCGTCGTGTGTCTCTGCCAAGCCCGCAGGAGCTTACGAACAACCAAACCCAAGGTATTAACGCACAACCAGACTGAGGTTTCCTCAAGTAGGGCTAGCAAAATGGCGGGTCGGGTCGTGCAGTTCTCGTTAATTCAACACGACTTTACTGCTAGAGCACGATTTGGGTTCACATAAATTCGGGTAGAGCGCTATTTGTTTGACCCATGACCCAACTCATAAATTCCCGCTCAAAGGGTTCTGCAAAATGCCAATTCGGGGTTCTTCAGCCCTTGGAATATGTGTCACTGCTGCTACCCAACTAAAATCTGACCAAAATAATTTTCATTAATGGTCATTGATTCTGACCCTAGAGATCCTTCGATGCTTTAAAATTTGATGGGAAATATATACGGGGTAGGCGTCGGGTCGCGTCTTCAAAGCAGCCGACAACTGACCCATTCTACGAGCAATATACGAGGGTCGTTCCATTAATTCGTAGCGCTGTTCGTTGTTTTGATAAATGTTGGGTATCTCCGGTAAGAATGAATGAACTGGGCTTTCATTAAACATAAAGTTATAAGTAACTAAATTGCATTTCAGCAAAGATTTAGGAAAAAGTTTTGTACTTACATGAAAACTTATTAATACAGTTTTAGTGAAAATTCTGGTTTTTGTCATGTACTTTTCCCAAATGCCCAAATTTTCGATTCTGCACATTTTTTTGTCAATTATATAAACAGTTAAAGTATGTAATGCTGAGCTATTTTCCTGGTAAAAATTTCGAAAGATTTTATTAACAATAACGGACGAAGAAGTGAAAATTTTTTGGTTGGTGTTGGTTCCCTGAAATGAATTAAAGTAAAGTATATGAAACAGAAATACCTAGACTTAAATTCATGAAAATTTTGCTTTGCTTTACGTAATATACATTTTTCATTGGATGCAATAAAATTTAGTTATTACTTCACCTGTGGTGAAATTTTTATCCCAATTAATTCATCACTATTGAAATACGATTCATGAAACAGCGTTAAGATACGAATTAAAAATTACTGGATTGACCCTCGTACCTTCCACTAAAGAACATGCTTCCACATCCAGACATTAATACACATCACATCTGAGCAGTGAGACATGGCAAGGAGCAGAAAGATGCAAATCTTTCGTCAACCTCCAAATAGTAGTAATAAAACTCAGTGGAGCCGAAAGTGTCCGAGAAGCGTTGGGGTCATGCTGCTACTTGGCGCTTGACGCGCTGGTTCTAATGAGAGAAGCCTCCGTGCTTCCTATCTGATTTACGACTTTGGCCTGGAATCTCTCTCATCCGAACCTCAGCATGCGTCCCGGATCAATAGCAATGTTCAAGTCGGAAGGAACTAAAACTAGAAAAAAAAACTTTTTCGAGCCAAGCAAGAATTATTATCAGAGGAGGACTAAACATGATAAATATTTACAACCAAATCCTTGTCTGTTTCCTACTACATAGTTGCAAGGCATGGTCAACTCTTCCTGGATTTTAAACTTTAATGCGTGGAGCAGATGTCAGAGAATCATCACGTGAGGCCGTTGGCTCCTTTCACTCTCCGACTTAGTTTAGAAAAAAATAGCTACTCGTCGTTAACAAATGAAAGTTGACAAGGCAAGATGACAAGATGACACGCACACAGAGCGACAAATACTCACGAGCTGGAAGGAACGTCACAAAAGGCGAGAGAGATTGTGGTTTGAGTAGAAGATTAAACTACAAACAAAAAATATAAATATAAAAAAACTCTAAAAATATTATTATGAACAACGAGGATTTTAAAGTTTAAAATTGGGCTTGACGCTGCTGTTTCTGCCGCAGAACGCACGAGGGTTGTTCCCACAGCTCCTGAAACTTATTTTCTCTGATTTAAAAAGCATCTTTAGTGCGTCACCGCCTGCGCTTTTGCTCATGCCTCGTATTCTGTTTGAAGGAATATATACATTTAAGAAACTCGACTCTAAATAATTTTTTCAATTTACAATTACAAAAACAATCTACTTATCCAATTTTCATGTACACTTTTTTTAACCAAGACAAATTATACGATCTACGTTAGTCAATGCCATTGAGTCGAAAAAGGAATTTCCAATCAGATATAATTAAACTAATGTTGTATGAAAAATGCTGGAAAATAGTGAAAATTTACATACTTATTTCGATTTCAACTACAGTTTCAAAAAGCAAAC
>JAQFYU010000501.1:0-21396 GCA_034694905.1 Ceratophysella granulata | reverse complement strand
TATTCATGGTTTTATTTTAAATCATTATTGTTTCTTAAATAGTATTATTACTTTTAATGTCTGAGAAAGCTCAGCATCACATAGTAGATTTGTATCTTCAAAGAGACACACCAAATAAGCTTCACAGGCTTCCTGAAATTTAATCGAATATATTCAAGATATAAGTAATGTGTACATTTATCTTTTAGACCCTAACATATATTTATTTATAAAAACTTACATGCACCGCAGAGAGAGCAGCGGCTCGGTACCGAAAGTCCCGACCAGGAAATAGTTCTTGCGTGATTTCTCGGACCAATCGTTGAAATGGGAGTGCCTTAATCAACAGCTCCTTCGAATTTTGATATCTCCTGATTTCCCGAAGACATAGGGTACCCGGCCTGAAATAGTAGTAGCGAATATATAACAACACAATAAAAGCTTTACTCTGAGGATATGTTCGATATTTAACACTTTAATTGAAATACAAGAAATGCTCACATGTAACGATGCGCGGATTTCTGTTTGTTTCTTTGCCGACTTTGAAGATATGAGCCTTTTGCCTTGCAGTCTTCTAATCTTCGCCCTGACATCCGGTGAAGGCCTAAAATTGAAGGTCTTGTAGGACTCGTGAAATGCCCACAATCACTTCTTGTACTACCCCTAGGTTTCACGCAGTTTTACGCGGCGAAAATTCTGAACAGCTTAATAAGCGAATCCTACCTGGCGCCCATTGCATACTAAATTTTAATAATATTAAATAATATTAAATAATATTTTGACAAATTTAATTAATATTAAGTACTCGGTTGACAAAAAATACACTGATTTATTTTCAAACACATAATAAAATTATTCAATTTATTCCCAAGTTTCAGGTGCTTCGCCGTTCATTTGCACAACAGCATTATTTTCATCATCCCAATTCTCGTTGGGGTCTGGTAAATCAAGTGCAGGTAGGATATTTTGCGGCTCACTTGGCTTACTTTGATTGAGTTCATCCCGGCTCGGAATTCTTGCACCTGTGATGAACGTGTAATTTTCATCAACAACCCCTCCGCATTCACGGTGACGCTGGCCCAAAGCAGGTGTATTGACATGCTGAAGACAAAACATGTTTTAAGCGTCTTTCTTGTGTTGTACCATTTCATCGTTGTTGAGAAGCGCCTACGCATTCTCGACTATTACAGGATAATCCTCGTATCCAGCATCGTAAAAATTTTAGTCAGGATCGGCCTAGACCTCAAGGCGCTCCATTTCTTTTTTCAAGCTGACAAGCTTTGACAAGGGTCTCTGTTACCAAATCGTAGTTTGCTACAATTTTTAGGAAAAGGGAAGACTAATTAAAAAACATGCCACCAAGGTTTATGACCAAAACGCTCTTCTAAAATTGAAGTTTTAAACAATCAATTTATAATCACAAATTCTGCGTATAAGATTATTTACACTTACTTCTTTCCATTTTTATAGTTGATTGCTCTCAAACTTTGTGAAGAGATTCTGACACGTAGACCTTTGACTTAGGTATGAACATTACATTGGTTTTTATTCAAAATGCAAAACTGAATATCTCGCCACAGATTTAGCCAAATGAAGGTAAATTTCTAGTTTGAACGAACGAAAGCAATAAATGTGTCTAAGAGCATATATAGCTTCTACTCAAGAAATCCTAAGTAGCGATAATTAAAAAGTATTACTACTATGCTTCACAACTCTAAAAGAATCCAATTAACGCAGATGCCTCTATCACCATAATTACGCTTCAACCCAAATCCATAGTTCAGCCCCCGGCTCAGGCTAGAACACCCGCGCGGAGCCTCCACCCTACCCTTCAATCACAAACATGACTCCACCTCCAAACATGGCCGACCCCCTCACAAACATGCCTCCACCTCCAGACATGGCCGCACCTACAAACATCCCCGACCAACGCCAGTTCCGAACCTGCTTCTGTCCAAATTTAAATTATTCAAAGCATCACCCTCGCTCCAACGCAAATTTCGAGGACGTGTTGTACGTACACTAAAGGGTCATTTCCCTTGGATAAAATACGGGTAATTTGTTTGCTCTCTGATCTTTCTTTTAGAAAGAAATGCTTTAAAATGTGTCATTTCCCCTTAAAATTTGTAATTTAAGACTTGCCTATTGAAAAATCCACTCCGGAATTCCTTCCATATAGCTTAATGACATCTGTAAAGTCGTCAGAGCAATTCCTAGAAACCTATTTTATTTAGTTTAACATCCTCGCTGTCAGTCGGTTGACCAACACGAAGGCGTAAAAGAAGTTGACAAAAATGCTCTTGAGACTCGCAACTCTGTCGAAACTGTTGTTTCATGTTAACACATGAATCACATGTTGAATTGAGCTTTGCACCCAAATTAGCATAAACTTTCGGTAATTTGGAACTAGAATAGAGTGAACTATCTCCACAAGGAGGGAGCTGAGCAATGTGTCCTGAAAGTAAAAAAGAAAGTCGGTCCCAGTCCACAGCACTCTGCTTAATTTGCTTCAAACGCTTATCAAATATGCTCGGTGTTCTACATCCAACTTAAATTCAAATTTTCTCTCTCAAAAGATACTCTTGATTAAATGTTTCAAAAAATTTTTTATACCATTGACAATTCGTCAATCAAAATAAACTTGATTGATTGAAGCCTTTCGTTGTATTTTTTATGAGTTTTATAAAACTCAGTGCCCACGCTCTCGCGTTTAGCTTTTGCAGTGTCAATTTTCTCTTGAATATTACTCTTAACAACACTCTTACTCATCAGTGTGTCTTTTAGAGTAGGTTCAAAAGTCACCTTATCATGATCACTGTCTATCGAAAATGCACTGAGTGAGAATGGAAGATCCAAAGCACCTGAAATATTATTCGCTGCTACACTCGTAGGAGCGACTACTAGGCACTCAATTCCTCACAAATTTCTTATGGCTTGTACAAGGAACGCTTTTCCACCTCGTGCCACGCGATGGAGAATTTGACCTTAGACGATGTTTTCTCAGAGTATTAAAATGCGATTTTACAAGATTATATGCAATAAACTGTTCAACTGAAAGGCTTACAAATTTATAGTCTGAAAAATCAACTGTTGGTAATTGACTATAAGTTATAGTTCTTTGATGAAACTCTTTTAACATGACACTTTTTCCGAGTTAGTATACACTGAGCTTTCAACCTCAAACATGGTGACTCTGAAAAGTCCCAAACTCGAGTGGAAGGAAACGAAAAATTTATTGAATATGATGTTAATTGAACTAATTGCTACATACTCGTTGTGATTATCACGAAATTAAATAAAATTGAAGTGTCAGTGACCAACATATTGTGCATTTGTTTTGGCAGAGTAGCACTGGAAACGTTCGGCGTCACGGATGCTCGCCTTTGCGGTCTGTTGAACTTTCGGACAGGATACTCGGTTCCTACAAATATCATAAGTCGGTAAAACCTTAATAGAAAACACCATAAATTTTACGCAAAAATGGTACCCAACAATGTTTTGTCAATCCCAGCCTCAAAGATACACGAGGATGCAAATGTTCTCGCAATCATTGTGGCATATGCAGTTGCTCGATATTGGGCTGCTATGATGTCTTGCCATTTAGTGGTCCATGTTCTCGAAAATATAGTTGAATAAAATGTGATGGATGTGTGTAAGGATATCAGGTAGATAAACAACCTTGTTTCGATACTTAAGAACAATCTCATTAAACAATTAGGTTTTGAGACAACGCAAAAACCACGTCCGATTTAGAGAGCAATTTTTCCCACTGTGCACGCTCGATTATTTCAAAAACCTGTTGACCTCCACACTCTGCAGCTGCAAATACCGATGGTATGGCTGATTTCAACTGAACCTTGAACTTTGAAAGGCGTAATTCTCCAAACCCATAATAAGCTATGCGCGTGAATCTACCGTCCTGGTGATGCTCGGCTGCTACCCTTACACCTGCCTGAAATTCGTAACCAGCAAATGACAATGTGTATCAAGTTATTTAAAAGTATTCAGGTAATCGTGAACTGGACGAATCTAAAACAGCATTATGGAACAATATTTGAACCAAGCAAATCCAGCTAGTAGTATCCTAATGCCTTACTCTCGTACTACTAAGAATCTTTTAAAACAAACAGAATGAGCCTGACAATCCAAACTTTTTCTTTTACCCGGAAGTGGTAACTGTCGGCATTTTTACGCCCTGAAAATGAAGAGCCGCGCGTCTTTTAAAAAATAATTACAAAAAATCGGAAGAAACTACCAAATTTAGTATTAGCGTACATGATTGCGAGAAATTAACTGCGCAAGTATTCAAACTTTTGAAGGAAATTGATGCAGTAAAGTATCGCCAGTTTCCTGCCACGCTGTTGAATTATCCCGAATACGCGTCACTTGACCTTCAGAAAGAAATCTTTTGGGACAAAGCAAACGATTTCCCCCACTCGTTAATCTCATCCTGATCCAAAGCCTCCGCTCCAGATACAAACGTAAAATTGTCACCAAGAACTCGACCTCGTTCTTGGTGACGTTTTTCCATCGCCGGAGTGTTCCCTTTCTTAATGCAAAAAACGTTAAAGGAATTCTTTACCCTTTAACTCATGCTTTTTGTTTTCAGCATTGCAATCAGGTTCTCCGCTATGGCTGCATAGTATTCTTCACCTGCTTCATGATTCGTGTAGTCAGGATTCGCCTTAATATCCAGCTCCTCCATTCCCTTTTTCAAACTGATGAGATGCTCGGGAGTATCACGAATGTTCATGGTTTCCTGAATGCAGAAAAACTTTAAGAACATCGCGTACAAGGTATATTCTAAAATCTCTATTTCTCACGTGTTAGCGCAAGCTAACTTATTACACTGAATATTTTAAGAATAAATAGCCATATAGTTCTATTGTTTAATGCCTTCCATGTTGTTTGAGTTTCGGCTCCCAAGAACAGCTGTAGAGAATAAGAGAATATATTGACAATATGGGACTATTTGGAATTTCGGCTTGATTAGCTTGCATTATTTATTCGAAATATCAGAAACTTTAATACACGACACATGTCTTCTGTGCTTATTCGGAATACTTAGTCAATTAATACTTATAGCTAATTTCATGCAGAAGCAAATCGTCTCATCGGAAAACTTAATTGAATTCCTTTGAACTTTGGAACTACGGTTTTAAGTCATTTTTCGCCTAATATAGGATAAATTAATCCTAATTAATCTAAATTAAGCGAGATAATACGCATCGTATTTAGTACATTGAAACATTTTGCTAATTAGCCATAGTCAAGAATTGCTATGTAACTACAATCAGGAAATGCTAAATAACTATAATCAAGACATGATAATTAACTACAATTAGAAAATGCTAATTAAGCATGATCAGAACATGCTTATTAAGCATAATCAGCAAATGTATGAAGTTCATGAAGTGAGGTACATAATCGCGACTCTTAAACACCTAACACAGCTACACTTCAGACCCGGGCTAGAGCGCCTGGGCGGAGCCTCCACCATACCCTCCAATCACAAACATGGCCGCACCCGACAAACATGGCCTACTCTCCAAACTTGGCCGTCCCTCCAAATATGGACGACCCTCCAAACATGGCCATTATCACATAAGAGACCCTGAACTCATTTTTCTCCTTCTGAGTCATTATGTTTGCGTCCAAAAGAGCAATCAAATTTTGAGCAACAGTTGCATATTCAATGTCCCCCCCTATCGTGATATGCGTAGTTTGGGTTGGCTTTCTTATCCAACCTGTACATCTCCTTAAGCTTGACCAAGCTTTCCAGGGTTGCGCGAATTAACTGATTTCCTATAGGATTATATAAAATTTTATACTTGTCTGAAGTACCATGAATTGAACAACACAGCAAATAGCTGCATTGTACGGAAAATAATTGACAATATAAAAATATATATATCAATGAATATAACCCAATATTGACTTTTTGTACCTACTTTCCATTTTCTAAAGCGTCGACTCCTGTTTCCCTGTTCCGTTTCGCAAAATTTAATTCGAGAAAAATAATAATGTTGTGATACAGACATGAAAATTACTGTGCTTTTATTTAGAACCTAAGCTCGAATTACAACAGATTTTTTGGTCAATTAAATTTAATTAAGAGCTTCACAGCTACCAAATATCGTAGTTTGCGGTTTAATTTTTTGATCAAAGGAGCTACTAGTTATTACCTATGAAGCGTATATGAACTTAAAATAAATTATAGCGACTACTAATGAAATGAGTCATTGATGCTAAAAATGATTGTTAATTATACGCATATCAAGTTCCTAATTCAGAACTAATGATTAGCCCAAATAAATAATACTTTTTAACACATACTTAACACATAGCTCCGCCCCAAGGCCAGCCTCGAACGCGGGGTCGGAGCCTCCACCCTACCATTCATTCACAAACATGACCGCACCCCACAAACACGGCCGAACCCCACAAACATGCCCGCCCCTCCAAACATGGCCGACCCTACAAACATTGCCGACAAAGGCCAGTTCCGAACCGCCGCCACCCACCGACCACCCACTCTACTCTGGATATATCCTATAGCCGTTGGGGGTCGGCTGGCCTTAGCTAAAACGAGGATCGGTGGCTAACTACAGATATTTGACCAAGGCCAGTTCCGAACCCAACACCACCCACCTACCAACCACCCTACTCTGGATATTCCCTATAGCCATCGTGGGACGGCAGGCCTTATCTAAATCGTGAATCGGTGGGTAACTACAGATTTTTACCTGCACAAACAAGAAATGTAGGACTCAAAAAATTCATGCAAAAGTTAGTAGCGTATAAGATAAACACCAATTTATCGATGAAAATTATGCATTTAGCGGGCTAAATTAGCGTGCTACGTATCTTAGGTAGTTTCTACGTTCATCTATCTGCGACCTAGAATACGTACAGGTGAGTCCTCCGCATTGCATTGAAATGTGGAATAGGTGACAGAAACGCCAGAGACGCGAATACTACATAAGTAGCAGCCACAGATGATGTGTCAGGTATAAAATCTCACAACAGCAGCTGCTTGACTGGCATGGCAGCTTCTAAATCTAACATTATGATTATGAGGAGGTTCGATGTCTTGCAATCGATCACCGATCAAAGAATTCTTTTAAGATATTTTGAGTTGTTTGAAAGTTGCGAGGTGCTGTAGAAATAATGAAAATAAAATATGTCCAAATTTAAGAAAAGTCTCACCGTAGATTCAGATTTATACTGGCGAAAGTGCTATTTTCTATATCGTATTTCCTTAAACTTTTGATTTAATTTAGAGCTGAAGCGCAAAACGAATGGATGTTTTCAGTTAATTTTTCCAAATACAAAATTGCCATTAACGGAAATTCAAGTTGCGCCAATACGCAAATAACAAATGTTACCTCCTTCCACTTATCGGTGGGTCTCAAATTATCAAATGTGAGTAGATCTCACACAGTTCATACCTTTAACGATAGATTTGAACAATTAATTGGCGGTTTATTTTGTTTAACCTAAATTCTTAAGTTTAGATTGAAGTAAGTAATACACTTGCCTCAAGGTCAGAGCTAGTCCAAAACAAATAGCTACAAGGGAAAAAGTGTGTACTGAGGTTCAATAGTGATAAAGTGAGCGAGGTTGCCATCTAGCGGTTTATCACAGCGAATTTAGGCCGTCAAGAATGACTTCACAAGTCTAAAGCATTAGGGTGATTACACCAAGTGGGGCTAATGCGACACCTGTGTCTGCGCTATTAGTACAGAATAATACCACGAAAGTAGACACGTTCAGGGAAACTATTTGTTGTTTTAAACTCCTTTTTACAAATTACACAAGTCTAGACTAGTTCGGCAATTTATACGGTCAAGGTATGTTTGACCAGTTTTGGCAACACTAGCCGTATATGTTGATCTTTGAGCTTTGTTTGAGCTTCGACAATTTGCTGTTGAGCATTCCATCCTTTTTGTAAACTGAAACTCGTGTTCTATTAAGTAAAAGAAAGTAGAACTGACGCTATCGAACAGGTCTACAATCCTACTTTCCTTCTGAAAGCTTCTAACATCTCCAGCCATCTTGCTTGCGTATGACCGCTTGCGTATGACCACCGACCAAGATTCATAAGTAGTACTCCAGAGTCGAAACCAAAAGCGTACCTTTATTAGCGTATAAGGCATGGTTAAATTTGTATTGCAAATAATAGTAATTTTGAGTTTGGCAAATACCTGGAGTTTGGTCCAGAAGAAGTTGTAGAGCCGAAATTCTTTTTCTAATTTTATGATCAGCTTTCTTAGCCGTTTTCCATGTTTCAATCAGGTGTAAGTTGAACTTGTGATTGTCTAAAGTTAAATGAAAACAATGAATGCATGCGAGTATTAGATGTTGCAATATGCAGTATGCCAACTAATTAATTTCATAAAGTTAATTAGTCCTACTTCTCTTGTTTCTTCACTTAATTTAGTTTAAGTAACTGATTTTTATTTATTTCAATTAATTCCTATCAGCAGCAATTTACTATTAGTAGCGTTTAATTTCTTGTATGCGCGCATTTAAAGTAGAATTGAACGTCATCTACACATTTGTACGTTTGAATAAATGGCATCAATGAAATCAAGAATCTTTCAACACCTAACACCTTTATATCTATGCACGTGTGCCGAGTATGAGCTGGAAGCGCAAGTGGGGTAGAGTGCTTTGAGATGCCTTTTCATGGGACGTAGCTGCCTATTCTCCAAGGTATATCCCATTTGCTGAAAGTGTTTATCACTTCAACTTCTAGTACATCTCAATTTACATGCCAATATCGGAAAATTTAAAGGGATGACGTAATGAAAACACGAGCTGATTAGACTTCTTTTTGTTACAACGGTCAAATGCACAATATGACTGGTTTTTACTTTGCAACTTTTGAGATTAGTGAACAATAGTGAAATAAATTTGAAAACGAATTTTAGGAAGCAAGCAAGTTTTGTAGAAAACTTAGTTGTATTTCTGGCGTTTTTGGATAAAACAATATTGCATAATATTTCCCAATAACTGAATAACTCCGGAAAATGTATTTTTGTTAAAAACATATAATATTTCCTTAAAACTGACAAAATGCTCGGGAATATGCTTATATCCGAAAAACGTGAAATATGTAAAATATATACAAAATAGGTCATGCGGTCATGAACGTCGGAGATTCAAAGTTTCAAACTGACATTTCAGGGACAAAATGGAAAGAGTGCACATTACATACATTCCGCCGCGCTGACTCTGTATCAGATTTGAGCGATATCTTTAGAAATTCTATATATTGTAATGGTTTAGGGTGATTGGGTTTAGTTGATGACCCAGATGCATGAGATGAGCTCAGACTTACACAATAAAAATGGACTTCAGGCACTTGGATAGGTTAATTTTTTGGGAAAATGTTATTTATTTATAAATTCTTTTTTTTTAGTTCACGTTTACTTGTCCGTACACAGTGTACTAATCTGTCGAGAGTCTACTTCTTCCTTCTGGTTCTTTTTTCTATCTCGTAATAATTGCTCCTGCTAAAGTGTCTCCAACTACATTTAATTCCTGCAAAAAGACAACGGAAATGGAGCCACGTCCTGTCCTGTCTTTTTGTCATTACTTTCTTCGTAGCTACTTTGATTAGTCATTTCACCCCATTACAATATATATAGCTTAAATTATAGCTTAAATAAATATATACATTGAGTTGAATTGTATTTTCATCAAACCACACGCAAATTTTCTTAATTATTTACAAGTCATTGACTTAATCGTTGAATCAATATACCGAAATTCTCGTCGGCTCAATTTTCTACGTCAAGTGCCACATTTTCTTTTACAGCATTGTTCTGTTCTTCGTCTTCCTCTTCGTCAAGAGCAACAAAATTAGTATCACAAAAATTATTTGCTCCACAACGAATCCCCTTCTTTCCCGCAGACGTCTTTCGAGTTCTAGTGTGCGTGTGTTCACATGTTTTACACAAAACGGATTTAAGGAGTCCTTACGTGCTATCTTCTGTAATTAATAACTTAAGTAGATTTTCCATAATAGTAACAAACTCGCTGTCTCCCGCGTCGTAGAAGGCGTGTCGAGAATTTGTTTTGATGCCCAAAGCATGCATTTCGTCCTTCATCTTGACAAGATTTTCCAAAGCTTGACGAATCGCTTAACAATTTCCTGCAAAATATAGGTAAAATTATCAAAAACATTAATAAATATAATAAATCAAAAACAATATGCTATAATCTGAAATATCTAATACGAATCTACTACATTTTAGCAAAAAGCAATTTCAATTTTACAATAGAAATTACCGTAGCGTCTAAAAATATTTCCACTTACTTTCCATTTTTTAATTGCTCGCGAATTTCCAACACGTTAACCTTAGTGAAGAAATAAAAAGGAATGCACATTACATATATTTAGAATATAAACTAGAATTCTTCACCACAGATTTGAGCTTAATTTCTAGTTTGAACGAACGAAAACAAAAAAATAATGTAAATCGCCGAACTACTAATTATTATTAATTTAGATCATATCAACTTCCTAATTATGAAACCTGACTTAACGATAACTAGAAAGTAGTACATTTATGCATATCTCCGCCTCTGGCCCTAATAAGGGGTATCTAAATTATCATAAATGGTAAAAATATTAGCTTTGCAATCTTGTTTCTTGCTATTTGTAGTTTAATTGATAGTTTTGATAGTTTGATTGATTTCCTGGATGTTCGCCTACAATGAAACGCCATCGTTCTGTGGACATTCACGCTGAAGAGAAACATAGTACCAACATCGTTAAAAAACTCGTTTCTGAAATTAGTGCCTCATGAGTGTAGTCGGATCGCACAAAGACGATGACATGTGGGCCTTGTTGATATTGACCAGTCTTTTCAAAGCAGAGCCCATAGAGGAATTGTAATTGAATATGAATATGTTGCTTCTGAGTTATGTACAAAATTTGGAACATTTTTCTGGCTCATTTGCTAGAAAAAAACGTTAATCATTTCCATGGTATTTTCTTCAGCATAGGAATGTAAACTGAATAGGAAGAAGATTTAGCCAAGGCAAAAACCTTGAAGTTTTTAGGGACAAATAATATCACACTTATGCATGGTAATTTTGTGTCAGATGTCTTACACTTTACTTTAAAATTTGCGCTACGACAATTGGAACTGTATAACTCGCTTACATACAGTGACGAAAATCTTGAACGCAATAGTGTCGTTTGGAGAGAACAAGCCTTGTGCATCTTCACAAGGATTTTGAGTGTCTCTTGAATAGGAAAAAGATGACCTAGAACAAAAGTAATATTTTTAAAATTAATAATTAGAACAAATAATTTTAGCATGACTGCTTCTAAACTAACGAAGCTACTACGAAGTATTATTAGTCGTACTTGCAGTGCATTTTATGCTGTTGTTCGATTGTTCGTTCGTTCGGTCACTGGAAACAGGAATTTTAATACAGCAAGGGCTGTGTCTTATGAAATGAGCATGATTTTATAAATGCAGTTGATACTAACTAGCTGTTTTGCTTCGCGCATATCTCCTAAACCCTGCATCATGCGTGTCTTACAACCCCCAAAACACAGAAACTTGTCATTGTCATTTCAGGGTTTAGCGACTAAACAATGTTTTTAGTCTCTGAGCTCTTATTAGGGCCAATTAAATTCCAATTGAAATACGATTGGAAATAATCGAATAGATATACTAATTATGTTACATGAAATGATTTATTCTCCTAAAAAACCACAGCCTCCTATTTAATCACCACGAATTCTTCTGGCAAGCAAAACATCCCTGGACATGATGGTTACACGAGATGTGTGAATGCATAGTAGATTAGTGTCTTCAAACATACCCACCAGATACGCTGGCATCATTCAAAAGCTGTTGAAAAAGCTCTAAAAGCCGAGCGAAAGCTGGCAAAAAATTGTACAATTTGTGAAAGGAGCGAGTACACTGCACGAGGAAAGTTTTTTGCAAAAAATTGAAATTTTGTCACCTGCTGCAAGTAGCGTACTCTTCCCATTCTGAAGAATTTGATTAAGGTTTGGAAAGAATCAGAATAAATCAAATTCTTAAACAAGTAAAATCACGATTTTTAAAAATATTTCTATTATATAATTATTACTTCCACCCACATACAAATATAATTTATATATTACCTTTTAATATATAGCTCCATCCCAGGCACAGGCCCCGCATCCGACGTGCAGGCTAATCCCCAAGCTAACCCACAAACATGACCACCCTGGATATCCACCTTAACTTGGCCGACGAAAGCCAAACCCTGAGTATACCCACAAACATTGCCGTGCATCTCAACCCTAACATGGCCGACCAAACGCCCACGTCAAACACTACGGGCTAAATTCCTAACCCCACCACCCACCAACCACTCACCTACCTTTCGAAGTACCATATAGCACTCGGCGGTCGGCCTTTTTTCTCTTTCGTTAATCGGTAACTTAACATGGATTTTTTCACCAATAAACAATACATCAACGTCATCTCTTTCCACATATTGGTGGACAAAAAACTTACAAGCGTGTTTAGCTCACACAGAATAAGCGAGCACTTGTAACGATAGATTTGAACAATTTGTTGACCGGTTTATTTGGTTTAGTTTAGATTGAAGTTAGTAATACACTTGCCTCATGTTCAGATCTATTGCAAGAACAAGGATAAAATTCGCAAACTAGTGGATTTTGTATCATACATTAAGTGTTAACGGCAAGCACGTTTTAAGATTGAACAATTTTGTTGTGGTTGTAATGTCATTAGCACTGGCTCAGATTACACTAGCTTGGGTTGCACTGTAACTGCCTCAGATTGCATTGGTTCATGTTGTAATGTCACTGGCGCTAGCTAAGCTTGCATTGGTTCATGTTGTACGGTCACGGGCGCTGGCTCAGGTTGCATTGGTCGAGGATGTCCTATCACTGGCTATGAGTCTGGCTCAGGAACTGAGACTACCTCAGGTTGTTCTGTCACTGTCACTGGCTCAAGGCTCAGGTTAGATTTACACTGGAACACTTTCACTAGATCGGGTTGTGCTGCGCTGACTGATACTGGTGTCATAGGTTACACTGGCTCAGTCTACTATATAGTATACTTGGTCTGTAACGTAGCAGAACCATTTAAGTGTATACATTTGACAGACGAAGAATTCTGCTTTGCTTTATAAAACAACTACTTATTCAATAAATAACAAGACGCTGGATTTGCTGTAGCGTTATTAGGTATTAGATGACAGGTTCAGATTGAGAATATAAAATGGTAAGCAAACTATATAGCTAAATTCGTATTCACGAATTCAAATTTCGTATGCTGAATATTTTCACTGTCTCAAGACGCCCCAAAAAAGCAGTTTTCTGTTTTCCCCACAAATCCCCAATTTTCGCGCTGACCAATACCCCAATATCCCCAATTCCCCACCCCATTTTCCCCAGTGGGGAAAACGGGGTTAACAACACTGACTTTCTAGTAGCTTTTGAGCTTACAAATGTAAGAGTTGAAGTCGGTAAAAATTGGTAGTATGAATAGACGATGAAACGACTATTCCCACTTCAGACACCTCATTTTCCATTTGAATTCACAGCTAGCAAACAGAGTCCGAACCGAAGAACCGAAAATCAATCTGTATCATTTGATTAATTTACTGAATCTTCTTTAAATTCAATGATAACACCATTACATTTTATATAGCTATATTAGCTGGAGTGCTTGGATATTGCGCGAAAATATTAACATATACGAATAGCTACATACGCCACAAAATTCAGAATAATGTTTTAGATACTAATGTGCCTGTTTGCACTCTCGGTGTGTCAGTACGATCAATCTAAATTAAGTGATATTTGGATTTGTTAATTGTTTAGCTTTGGAACCAAAAAACATGATATATTACTACATACTTTTGATACTATTAGAATTAATACTAATTATTATTTATAACTGTGTATTTATTATTATGTCTAGTATTATTCACCATCTAATAATTAACTAATCTTAAGATTGATACTAAAGTTTAATGCAATGCTGTATAAGGTCTATTTGGTTGAGAATGCAAGGTCGATTTTATACCTTTACATGACACCAAATATGAAAACGTATTAAATGCAGACACCAAATATTAACCAAATATGCAGGTAAGAGTTTAATCAACTCGTTCAGCTGTTTATGTTCAGAAATGTAGCAGCAAAATACAATCACCAGCTCAATATATTTTAGGTTATACTGGAACATCATAGCATAAAAAATTGTAGCTAATTCAATACAACTTACTAAGACAATATTCTGAGTCAGAGTCAGTAACATTTCCGAACCTTTGCCTGTGAGTGCACAGTTGCCAGAAGGATTACGCACTCATTGCATTCAATGAATCTTTCGAATGTTATTCTTTACTAGCGGAAGCCCGTCCTACGGACGGAGGGTTTATGTTTAAGTTAAAGGTACTGGCTATTCAACAATAAACATACATAACATACTTTCCTGTTCCTAACTCTAGTCTGTGCCAAGTTTGTTGTCCTACTAATAGAGAGGTTGCGATTATCGTTAACGTAAAGAATTTTGAACGGTAAACGATTCTGACGTCATTTCAGCGATGTGCAATCTTGATTTGCTCGCTCAACTTTCAAGTTTTGTCTATCGTGAACCGTGAACCGATTCCGTCAGTTTCCGACGTTTCGCCGAATGCCGAGTCGTAATAGTTCACGTAAACGATATGACATCTCAACCTGTCTAATACTTCTCGACCCGTTACTATTTCTCAAATTCTACTTTTATTTTTAACCACAACATTTCATTTTCCTTAAACTCCAAAACCTCTTCTTCTATCCTAGTTCCTGTTTCTCGACCCGTGACATTTTCCCTCTTCTTGTATTTGATCACAAACCGTGAATCCTTTGTTCCTGGTTTAAACTCAAACCCACTCTATAATCTTTTATGGTTTCCTGCTGTCCTGTTGACACTTGCCAATTTCTCTTATCCAGCTGCCAACGTCAACTCAATCCCCTTCCATTGCATTTTCTCAACGTTCGCCTTATTTTCATTTCCCCACATCTAATTCCAAGTTCCAACCCGCGGCGCTTTGTATTTTCCGGTTCCAAGCTCAAACACGTCAAATTCTTCTCAATTCGCGACTTTTAGTCAAAGCGTTTTTAAGTCAAATACCAACTTCAATTTCCAACCTGTAGCAATTTCATGTTTCCTGGTTCCGGCTCAACTTAAACCCAATTCAAAATTTAACTCAAACTCCTTCAATTACTGCTCGATTCGTGGTTTGCAACCCTTTACTTCTAGTCTATTCTTTGTGCCCAATTTCTTCTTTCCACCTTTGAGCTTGGATTCCAACACGTTCCATCCACGCTTCACAATCCGTACCGTTTTCTCAAGTCTTGAATCAAGTTCCAACTTAAATTTCTGACCCGTAAAATTTTCGCATTTCCTGCTTTCAACTACAATCCTTTAATAAATAACTAACATCGGAGTTAAATTAGAATTTTCATCATTCCCGATTTTGGACAACGCTTGCTTATCAATCTTATCGTAAATCAATGGAGAGATGCAGGGATTCAGATTCAGGTGAGGTAATTAAAATCCAGCATAGGGTAACGTTGCCAGGGCATTTATCATAACCCGCGAATTTTCTTCAAACTCGTTCAATCTAAGTTTAACTCCTACTTCCAACTCCAACCCGAGACACATTCTCCTTTCCAGCTTTCAACTTCAACCCCTGAAGCTATTCCTAATATTGAATCCATAGTTTATACTTCTATTCTTACCTGTGGCACTTTCCTCTTTCTTGCTATAATTCAAATGTATTTCATGACTTCTTTGCTAAGTCACCCGAGACCTATTGCATTTTCTTGTCTACAATTGCAAGCAGCCTACAATGGTTGACACGACCGTGACATTGAACCAGTCCCGATTGCACGTGCTGCTGCTGCCGTTGCTGTTTCGTTTTAACAATTCAACCCCACTAATGACCTCTGCGGAGCTCCTTATTCTCTGCTAAATTATAACGGTTTCTATTTCCAGCCGTTTCAACATTTTATTCACTTCCTCTTCAAATTAAAATTAAACACGTTCGTTATTTTTCTCCTTTGCCCAGGTATATTCCGTATAGTTTGCAGTTTGGAGAAATGCACAGAGTTCGGTCAGTTTTTTGGTACTCAGGTCAATTAAGGGCCACAGGTCAATGATTTTTTTCTAAACACTATATATATTAAGTTCAAACTTTCAATCCTTCCAATTTCTTATTTGGTCAAAAGTACACAATTTTGGTCATCCTTTCGGTTTTTGGGTCACTTAGGGGTCACGGGGTAAATTAAACTTCATAATTATCATTAGAATCGAGCTCATTTTATATCCTGTTCAATTTTCAATTCGGTTAAAAACATATTGTTTGGTCATCCTTTCGGTTTTCGGGTCACTTAGGGGTCACTGCGTCAACCGATCGGGGTCAATTATACTTCACTTTCTAAGCTGAAACGGTACGAAACTTTTGACACCTCAACCGACCCGGTAGCACTACCCAGTGTCGAGATAAGCGAACACAGACGGACGGACGGACGGACGGACAGACGGACGGATAGATGGTAATTGCAAAATATACAAGAGATTAATACCAAATTAGTTATGCTTAACATAAATCAATCATATGAAATTACATTTCTAAATTATAACCTGCTAGATATGTTACTTCACTTCTATTTAAATAGTCAGGTTTCACTTTAACAAACCCAGGTCGTGCTATAGGTTTGGCCAGGTTTTTGTTGTAGTGCTCTTGGTTTTTGTCATAATTAAACAAACATATTTTTATGGTGTGGGGAGATGTAATGTAAATTACTTCGTTAACAGTTTCACAACAAACCCATTGCATCAGCAGTTTTAGCTGATATTAGAATGCAGCTATTTTACTTCAAAGCTGTTTTACTACGAAGCTGTACTATTTTAGCTACTATTGATTTAGCTCTTATTCTTGCATAGCTGCTATTAAGTCGTATTTGATGTTACTTTAGCTGTTTTTTAGCCCTTTAGCTTTAGCTGTTCTTTTTTTAGTGGTTAAGGCGTGATTCGTCTTGAATTCACTAATAAATTTAGTATCTATGTTCCACTTAGTTGTTCTTAAAGTCGGTCCTCTTACCGATGCCAATGCTGCCTAAAATTTGGTGAACGATGCCACTTTTGCATAACGTCATCAACGCAACATCAGAACTTAAGAAATCATGAAATAACAGACTACAAAGGAAAATTCAAACCCTCACTTAACTCACCTATTCTTTGGATACACTCTAACCTTATCTCAATATTCGAGTTTTTGTTTCGTATCGTGTGAGTAAAACCAATACGTGCTTGCGTGCCTCGTAAGCGGATCGCAATTCCGAAAATGCAAATTTCAGTGCATCAATTTTACAGCGTTTACAATTTAAAGCTTAAAACTCGTCTTGGCGCTACTGAATGCGCTAATTCACGGATATTTAAGTGTACTGTAGTAAGTTCTGTTAATTCGAATATGAAATCTGTGAAGGGATAATACCTATTGCGCGCAGAGATATATTTGTCAGCCGCCGGAGGTAACGCAACGCGACTTCTAGTTAATTATCAAAATAACAGATAACACAAGGGATGAATTCGTTAGTTTGCAAATGATAATTAGTTATTATCTACTAAATAGGAACTAATCCCTGTAACAACCGAACTGTGCATGACAGTGGGGGTTTTCATATAAACCACGGAACTCGATTACGACAATAAAATATAAGAATTTCTATAATTTCAAAATGCAGCTTAGTAATTATCTATTAGTTAAAAATGGTTTATTAAATAAATCCTTCTTTTAGAAACCAAAAAAGACATTTAACCAATATAATATCTTTTTCTGGCGCATTTAGGAGGAACCTCAATCCATTGAAAACAAGTCGCCACTTTGAAACGTCTTTTGCAAACCTAAACCACAAGTTTGTTTATTGTACTACATGTCCAAACCGCCGTATTGAAGCAATGTGATTTTTTGTGTTGCCCAAGAGTAAGCCTCCGTTTCCCAAACAGAATATTCCATGTATCATTTAGCTCTAATTACAGTCAAAACGAACAACTTAGGTTTTAGATTGCTGAAATAAAATTTCAGATGCATAGGATGTAAACCGTTTCAAAATCAGATTGATTCTTGTAAGAAGTATCCACATAAATATATTTTTAGGCAAAGCAGCAGCAGCATATTGATTAACATCTCGAATGATTTCGTTCCGAGTACACAATCCACCAAGAAAAGTGAAGCCGAAAAAATGAATCCAAGCCGAGAAAAGTAAAGGTAAGGAAGGTATTTCTGTTCAATGACAAGGCAATTGGCCACATGTGTGTTTCTTTGCGATCAAATTCCAGAAAGGAGGAGGAATGAGCCAACACATCCAAAACGAGTAGATTCCACTTTAAATCAATCGAATCAATCAAGGTTCAGGCTCTGTGTCCGGCATCTTATTGATCTGCCAATAGTAGGTACTTTAGAAAAAGTTTTCACTGCCAATAATATGTGTACAACCTGCACGACGAGCCTTCAATACTTTCATGAATTGGTCAAGCTCGGAATCAAAGGAGACAAAGGACACTACCTTGTCGCAAGTGTTAATTTCATTGATGAAATCTTCCCTTTCCGAGGTTGCATATGCATACAAATTGGTGAAATGCTGAACATTTGTTAGAATACTCTTAATAGGTGGTGTGAAAAAATTAATATGCTGCAAATAGCCTCGAACGCGTTTCATAAAATAAAAAATAAAAGCCAAGCAGACTGAAGGACTCTAAGTAGTCCTTAACAAGTCTTCCGCGCTTCCTTTTGGCGCGGCATTCTATCCCTGCAGCTCCTTTCGAACAGTTTTCACTTCGAAGTTCAGGAATCAAATCCTCGATTTCATCTCTTACTCCAGTGAACCTTGTAGAAAATGTAAAGCTGGAGAGCTCGTCAATGTAGTTCCAATCCTGTATCGGTAGCCAAGGCGCGCTTACAAATGATAGCATTTCGCCCTTGTACACAGGTCTCAAAACAACTACTCCCAATAACCAGGATATTGCGATCATTGCAAAACTCTGTACATATACAATATATATATACACATATATATATATACATATATATATATATACACTCTGTATAAGAATTTAAAAAGTGAGATTTTACGAAGCGCAAAATAATCCACCTTAAGCGTATAAATAATTCGATAGAGCGCAAGATAAACTTCTGAAGCGTAAGACAAAATTTTGGGACGCAAGAAAAAAATGGAAACAATAAAAAAAATTGGAGCCCATAAAAAACTTCAGGGTAACGCTTAAAAAATGAAATGAAAAATGCACAAAAGCTGAGGTGATCTAGTATCGTATTAAAACAAATAATTACATTAATAAAACAATATACTGTAACATGAATACTTAAAAATTATTAAAAATTATTCAACAATTTCATTCATATTTTAAGGCGACCGATGGTTTTGCCTTTCAATTTCTAATATGTTGCCTGCTCAAGTACTTTATTTCCATCCATGTAAACTAATCTGTTGTGGTAACTTTTTCTAATTGGATAAGGTCAAAACCTTCGGTGGCTTAAAATTAAATGAAATTGTTGGATAGTTTTTACATATTTTATTTCTTGGATACTCAAAACCTCCGCTTGGAATCTGTGAAGGCTTAAACACTTCAAGAACGAATGGTTCATATTTTTGCGACGCGTGAGAAACGTCTGACAACTCGACCCATTTTCTGCTGGATACTTGTAAAAAATTTATTTCTACCTTACAGATCATTTCTAGCATGACTATCTACCTGTAAAATGGTAAGTTACGAATTCACGAATCAGAGCACAAATACTGTTTCTTCCGATTCGACGATAACTACCTCGAAAGTTGGAAGCACTTCAATAAAAGTTTTAAGAGTCTAAGCTAAAGTGAACTGCGACGCTTACAATTTGGAACGATACAGTATGATTTAAATGACCGAGTAGCAAAATTAATTCACGTGCGCTGATGAGAAGTAGGTTGCATATTATATATTTTGTGTTTGCGTTTTGCTATTCAAGCTGTGGCCTTGTGAACATATATGGCCACTTCCATAACCATACTCAATTGGGCACCCCTTGATGTAGAATGTGGTACGTTAAGTAAATTCGGCCGGATGATGGTCCAAGTCGACTTAGGTCCTCAAATCTACCAATTGTGCACTGAAACGAAGCTGGCAAAAATGACACCTCTGCCTATCTGAATCTGCATCACAAATAATAAATGAAATGATTGAAATCCTATTAGTAATAGGAACTAGGAAGATATTTGAGCCGCCGTCCTGACCCTGACCAGATCAGAAATATTTCGGTTAGAAAAAACCCATCAGTTCCTATTTCTAGTCAGTTCTGAATTCTGGAAGAAGAAGAGTGCATTGTGAGGGACACAGAAACGTCTCTGAAGCCCAAAAATACTGTATGAATGCATTGGACTTACATTGATACCAGGGAATTGTTTTACGTTTTGTGTAATGTTGTAAACGAAACATAAAAATAGCAGAAAAAAGAAGACAGGCGGGAAAGGAAAGTACAGCATCAATTTACTATGCTTTCCCCACATCAATGCAATGCCAACGTGATTCCTCAATGCCGCCGTTTCTTTCATTTCATTTTTATTCCGGTTAGGCTCCGCCTATCTTCCTCGTTACATTTCGTTTTCTACAAAACAATTCCTCAAATAATACCAGCTAAATTTGCTAAAACTGCAATTCCATTGTTTTCTGTACAGTTTAGTTTGTATGGAAACTAATCTTAAAGCAGAATGAAACCGGATGAGTTTTAGTGAAGATGTAGCCGATTATAGTTGCGCTGGAGGTCCAGATATTTCATGCGTCGACGTTGAACTGAAATTCTGTTTAAAAAATAAAGGTCGTCCTCGTTGAGCGCCTAAAATCAAATACGGACAAAATCAAAAAGTAAGGATCGATATAATTATTTCGAGGCAAATAGGTAAAATGGCTAAACAAGCACTATCACTTATATATATATAAGAACAACTACCGAATACTGAAACAATGTGTTTGAACACTGTACTACGCATGTGGTGACCGCAAACGACATGTGCGTCAAAACTCATCCTGGAGACTAGACGGTAGAATTGCCCCGGCCGAGTCGGATTCTGCTCACTTGCTGCTTTCTGCAGAACGAGAGGGTGGCCTGAAATTGACGTGTCGTATGTGTGGGATATTGTAATGCAGGCCGGACACGTCCGCCGTATCGTCCCCACACCTAAGTACAGACAAAAGCGGACCAGGCAGAACAGTTGCTTGATAGTGTGAAATAAAATACAATACCAGAAAAGGTAAGTAACATAGGGAAATGCAGATCTTGCTGGAGGTGAAATGAGCCTCGTTTGAAATACTGTGTGCGCGGGAA
>JAQFYU010000500.1:0-21411 GCA_034694905.1 Ceratophysella granulata | reverse complement strand
GTCCAAAGGTCTGCGGTCCGGTCCGGAGGACCAGAGGTCCTAAACTCCTAATGACCAGAGGTCCTAAAGTCCTAATGCCCGGAGGTCCAGGTGCCAACAAAAGGTCCAGTATGCCCTTTCTGGTATCCTTTTGGTCGCAAGGTGCCGTCAGGCAGGTTTTTATTATTAAGTTAGAAATTTAAAAGATTACTTCACAAATAGAATTTAATTTGTCCCAGTAGTGATATGAAGCCGAATATGAAATTTGGAACCTAGCATGCAAGAATTAATATTTTGTTTGTCATAAAAATTCAAATTTTCAATATGGTTTAAGCCAGTTTGACAAAATACTTGGTATTTATGTAGGCAAGGTACTTTATTTCAATATTTGTTTCTAAATTATGGAAGGGATATCCAGCTTAGCTGGATAGTAAATTTTTAAATAAACAGGGAAATATCTGCAATTCAAAACTTCCAACATTTCCCACATTTTCGGCTATTTATATAATTTTTAGCTTTTTTTATTGATAATTTAGGACAATTCCAAAACAGTAGGTTGCCAAATTTATTGTTTTAGCGAATTCCCGGTGTAGGTAAAAAAATTAAAAACTGCGCGTTAGAATTTGAAATAATCAAAATAAGCATATAGCAAGATTCTGCGTTATGCATTGTTACAGTGTCTACGTTCACAAATCTCCTGAAGATTTACGACTCTACAATATTATTAGTTTTACTAAGATTTAAAAATTCACACCTTAACATTCAACATGGTTCAACAGAGCGTTTCCAGTAAAAAATCGCGAGATGAAAAATTGCAATATCCAAACACACCTACAGTGGATCAAAATTAGTTAATAAATTAAAAATATATTAAAAATAACATTTTCAATATTGCTCTCTTGCGTGTTTTGTAATGGCAGGGTTTTACTGTGCTGTGCACCTTCTATAATGCCACTCTTTTTGAGTATAACTGTTTTGATCCCACGGTTTTTGACGTTCCGGTTTTTACTTGTAACGAACAGAACATGCTTTCAAATCTGTTACAAGTCCATGTTTCAGTTTTCGTATTAAAATGACCACTTCCATTTTTTTGTCTGTTTCAGATCTGGGGAAAGACTGCTGAGTCAATTGGGGTGAACTACACAATGGCGGACGGGACGAAGAAGACGTCTAATCTCCTGGTATCTGGCTGGTGGGGCGTTGCACGGAAAATCAACTACACGTTTGAACTCTCTCTGGCTTTTCTGTGGTGTTGTCCAGGCGGATTCCGATACAACTTCTGGCCCTTTCTCTACTTTCTCTTCCTCTTCGTTCTCCTTGTTCATCGCATCTTCCGTGATGAAGAAAAATGCAAGGCCAAGTATGGCAAAGGATGGAATACGTATTGCAAACGAGTTCCATACAGACTTATTCCTTATGTGTTTTAAATTTTAAACACCTGAACTGATTCTACCAATCCGTAGATCCTGGATTTCCATATTTTTCTGTGTAATCGTCTTCTTTAAAGCTTGCTCAGTTCATTTTATCCATTCCATTTTTAATTTTAATTTTTAATCTGAATTTCAGAGATTTTGTTGTGCAATATTTTGACTTATTCCAACCTTTTAGGATATTTCATAATTCTTAATCTAAGTATTGTTTGTGCAATATTATAAAATCCGTTTGTTTGTGGAACACCATTCGACTTTTAATGAAGTTTTATGTTATTTTTGGTAAGTAATTCCCTTATGTGTACCATCTATGATTTGTCTGTTTCCATTATATGTATTAAGTGACTACAAATAAATTCTACTGACTGAACTGGCAATTCTGAAGTTATTGGTAAACCTGAACATGAAGTGAAACTTTATGGGTATTATTATATTGCTAATTTCAGCTGCAAAATGATTGATTCATTCTTTAATCAGAACTGCATCCTAGCTTTTAGACACCAAATTACAACTTTCGAATGTAGTCCAGTAACGGATACTTTTCTTCGTTTTCTCATCGATCACACTCAGTGAAAACCTGTTCAAAATGTCATGTCCTATCAACCATTCAGGTTTCAGTCGAGGAAAATCAGGATTGTAATTACTATATTACGTTAGATGATGTAATTAAGCCGAAGCACCTGAACAGTTCAGATTCTGCAACTTTTAGAGGAACAAATCTCACTAAATTTACTTTTCATTGAGTTTGACAGATTGGGAATCGATGGGCTGCTAAGTTTAGATACGTGGTAAACGGTTACACCTGTCGCTTCCATAAAGTACAAGCCTTGTCGGTTAAAGTGGCGAAATCGATTGTGGCGAAAGTTGGACTTACTCAAATGGTAAAATATTTAAGGCCAAAAATAACCCGAATTTAAGTGTATTCCGCCAATTTTCGCCTATTTAATAGTAGTTACGCTTTTACTATATTTATAGTGGACCTCATCATCATGAGCAAGAGAAAGAAAAATGATATCTAAGATGTGGATCATGCGTTTGACTATTTTCATCTTCATGCTAGCCCATTGACCGCACTTATTCTCACCAAAAATTAGAAAGGATTGGAATTTAAAATATCAACAAAATTTCGCAATTATTATTTTCACCTCTACCGGCTACCGCTTTCAATCAACAACACTTTCAAAATTGATTTTTTTCGAGACCCCACTTCTATAATTTTTTTGTCATTTTGTTTTCGTAAATATCATCTAATTTTTGCCACTATCGATTTCTCAATTCGCAACTTGAATATGGAATCAGATCATTAAAAGATATTGGTCTAAGGGCAATAGGCAATATTTGCAATACGAAGAATATGTCATGCAACAGTTCGGTCTGGATTGCAACAAATAAATTGACGATGATGACTTATGATCTGCAAATATTTAAGAAACTCTGGAATTTAGAATATAAATTCTCTAATTCACACACTGAATGATTGCTACAGTTTTTACTCGAGATTTGATCAAATTCTCATAAAATGTGGATAAATTGCATTGCCAATTTGTAATTTCGGAAACCATAAATTTAATTATGAAATTCATATTTGTGTAACGCTGAACATGGAACATGTCATCGTAAGTTAATAAATACTAATTACAAACCTTTATGAAATAATTGGTCTACTGTGTTTACCCGTTGTTAATCGTTACTGGATGATGATAATATTGGATTTTGTTGGGAATCGTCCCATTTGTAACGTCAGCAGACGTTACAGACGTACTATTAACTGATCTAAATTTAAAATTAAACTTACCGCACATGAGAACTTACGTTTTGTAATTCGTAATGCCCTGAGCTGAGTGCGAGCAAACCAAAATGTCTTTCCTTCACAAAAGTTGAGATGAAACGACGACTTGTGCTGATGAGAAGATGTAAGCTGTTGGGAAATGTGTGACTTCTGTCTACGTTACGTATCGTTCAATGCATGTGCTTGAATTTTTGATTGCGAATTATCTACGTTCTATAAGCTGATGCAATTGCAATTATTGAGCAAATTTCTCAAACTCAATCTCAACTGCACAGATACGTTTTCAAACGAATGACCCTTCGTATAAGTTAAATACACAAGTTAACCATTTTTTTAAAACATTGCTTTATTTTACATCGAATTACATTTTTTTGAATTGTAGAAATATATTGTTTATAATAAAATTGTTAGTACATAATAATTTCTTGATAATTTATTTTCGTCCCATATGAATTCAGATCACATCTGAAACTTTAATCCTCATGCCGACACGCAAAATTAGGAGCAACCTTGATCAATTCTTCCGTCCTCGGTAACTTCACAATAGCAGTTCAGTGCGCCGTCAGTAAAGGAGCTTCCATATGGGCAATAGTTCTTCATCAAATCCGCACGTTCTAAAGTAAACAATTGAATGAAAATTGATATGTTCCATTATTTAAACCAAAATAAAACTGTCGTTAGTTTTAACACGGCTTGATATATGTACCTTTCTCATCCAGTCCAGCGACAAATCCAGCAAGCATGCATAATGCCACTGCAGCAAAAATAAGCACTAGGGTAGTTTTGGAAACCATTTCGACGCTAGTCTCTTCTTATTGATCGCTCACAATTACAAAAGCTAATGAACTGGTGCCTTTTATTTATATACCAACACGCACAAGATATTTAATTAATTCCATATTAAATTTCATTTACTCAAATTAAATTAATTCACCGTATGGTGAGTTCCTTCTGATTCAAAGTTTACAATTTAGGTAATCTTCGTTTAGTTAATTAGTTTCACTTCGTGTTTAACCTAATATCTTTTAGCATCCAATGAACTGGACTAATTAAGTTCGAAGATAGGATAATATCGCAACGCGTAATAATTACATTTAATGTGCGTATCCTTCACGGTTTTTATAATTACGGATTGAAACCTTGGGTTTGGTCAGCAGCGTAATTATTTGTGATGAACAATATGAGTGATAAAGACCACAGGTTTCAACACGGCGTGAAGCAAGCACAACCGAATTTTGTAAAACGTATTGCATTTCTTAAAGCAAGCCCGTAAATAATTTTTTTTTGCACAGAATTTCGTTGCTCAAATGAAAAACTCGATTAACTCATTTTCAAACAGGAATTCCATGTTCAAATAAGCGAAAAAAATTTATTTCCGGTATTTGTATAATTTTCTAAGAAATATTGAATTAACTTGGCAAATATGCATGTGAATCTTTATATTTGTAGCTTGTACTGTTGCTTTCAAATAAATGGTTGAGCAGCACCACTGGCTTGAACTGAGTTCTGCCATGTGGAAGAAAAGATTAAAAGTTGAGAGTCTGAAGATGACTTTCGTCTTTGGAGAATTACCAATTCAAATAAGAAGCAGGGAAGTGTATAATATTTTAATAAAATGCTTGTTTCCTACTTACGCTGCATCACTTAAGTACAAAGTGTATTGAACTCATCAACACACCAAGTCAAAGTCATACTTGAGTCCGATCCTCATGTCATCTAATTATACACACATACATACTGGATGCATGGGCATGCTGCTATACATAAAACATAAGATCCACTCATTCGTAGCCTTCTTAACCATGCGAACTTCGAGTCTTGAATGGGCGTCTGGAATCTATGATTTACCGTTGGTTAAGGTTTGACTTTAAGTGTCTTTATAGTTCAAATATGGCAACAGATATTATTTTATCGTACTACCAGTACCAGTTTTAGTAGTTAACCATTTAACCACACACATGTCCATCAGTGCAACATCATATATTTAATTTAAATAAAGAAAACTTTTTTCTGCATCAGGCTGCATCGATCACACATCGACACCAACCGCATCGCACTTTGGTCTTGGAAAATATATTTTGTGCCACGGTCGTATTTTGCTGGAAAACTACCCAGATCGCGACCATTTAATGTAAAAAATATATAATTTGACGTTTATAAATTTGATTTAGCGAAAAAAAATTCCCAATTTCGGGCTTTTTGACCAACTTCCCTGGTAATATGGTCTCCACTTTAGACGTCATTAAGCATGTTACAGTCCTGCTAGCTCAAGTTAAGACCGCTACAGTGCCCCAATCCGAATTTTTCCAAAATTTTACGCTGTTTGATTTGGTTTGTTTTGAATTTGATTTGGTTTGATTTGAATTTGATTTGGTTTGATTTGAGTTTGATTTGTTTTGATTTGAATTTGATTTAATTTGATTTGAGTTTGATTTGGTTTGATTTGAATTTGATTTGATTTGAATTCGACTTGGTTTGATTTTAATTTGATTTGGTTTGATTTGAATTTGATTTGGTTTGATTTGAATTTGAATTGATTTGATTTTGATTTTGATTTGATTTGATTTGATTTGGTTTGATTTGAATTCGATTTGGTTTGATTTTAATTTGATTTGGTTTGATTTGAATTTGATTTGATTTGATTTGAATTTGGTTTGGTTTGATTTGAATTTGATTTGCTTTGAATTTGATTTGGTTTGATTTGAATTGATTTGAACTTCTGCAGCTCCAACTGAAAAGACGAGTTAAATACAATTAGTAACTTGTGTTTAAATTTTAATAAATATATGTTAGTTAAACTGTTTTCGGATATTTATAAGCGACTTGAACTCATTTTTGAAATATTTCGGGAAGATTCATTGCCCGGGATTTAATGGGAAAGGCTTGATGGGATTTAATCAAAGCGGGTCAGACAAGTTGGAAAATTGAATTTCAATTAAATCTCATTAAATGCCAATAAAATATTCAGAATCCTGATAAATCAAAAATCCCATTAAACCCAAATCCCATTAAACCCAAATCCCATTAAACACTAAATTAAATTTAATCCCAAAATCTCATTAAATCCCACTGTGAGCAAATTATATCACGAAAATGGGATTTACAACGACGCTGGTTTGGGCAAAAAGTAAAATTACCTTGACATGACAAAGGTAAATGGGCATAGCAACCGTGGTACAATACTTCAAGAAGAAAATGGAAATGTTTGATTTCCATGCCTTTTTAATGCTAATTTGTTGGAATGTTTTCAGATTCCAAAAATAACCTTAAACTAGTTCCCCAAGTGAATTTTCATGATTAATCGGGTTTTGCAATAGGTGCAGTGTTGTTCAGACAGTCCTCTACCACTAATACTAATTTCAAAACAAGATTTAGCATTATATATGTAAAATTACCACGTTGCTATGACAGCATAATCCCGCAATGTATTGTTTTTAATGGAGATGAACACCATCAAAAATTGTAATGTTTGTATTCCAGATTTAAAATAAATTGAATTGTGTAGGATAGTGTTGCCAGGGCATTGGGCACTCGTAGCTCTGTGTTGACAAAAGCTGTTGTGTGACAGAATTATGAATACACACAGCATCTCGAAATTATAAAGAGTGATTGGTTACAAAAACTTTGTAAAAAGCTAGGACATCTCCGACTATATTCCAAATTCAATGAAAGTTAATTTCAAGGATCGCCGTTCTTCCGCTGCCGATTGGGTCTTCAAATGATCCAAATTCTTGGACCCACCCTGTATATTTGACGCGTCAATGGCTTGAAACCAAATATGTAACATGCACTCGTACGAGACCCGTAAATTAAAATAGAATATTAAACTCAGACTGTGGATTCTTCATAAATTTTTTTATAGGTAAACCATAACTCCGTTTAATATACTCCCATCAAAACACACAATGGCCATGTGTGTACTAATATTAAATTACATTTTAGGCAGAGAGTAGCGAGTAGATGAAGCAGATGAAGGACTGAGATGCAGGAATTATAATTGACTTTTCAAGCGAAGTGAGTCCCAAAGCGATTTTTAAACGAACAGCCTAATCAAAGAATTTCACGGATACCAATTGTAAGGCGGCAGAGTGAAAGGTACACAACATCAAAAGATTTCCACTTTATCGGACGAATTCCAAATTCCAAAGCCGAACAAGTTTCACTTCTATTTAGCCGAGCATGGCATACAAGCTCACCAAGCCAACTCAGCAATTGACTTCCGTACCTTTCCATTTCAAATGAACCATGAACCATCAAAGCCAAGTTCCACAGAATTGTTTTAAAATGTTAAATCAAGAGTAAGTTTTGGAAAGATTACAGGAAATAGGAAATGTTCTTATATGGTACGTGATGTTGTGCGAAACGTGTCTCCGCCATTTCAATGATGCCATGGACAAGGAAGCACGAGGGTCATTTCACAAGTTTTACCTAAAGGGATGATGATTCTTCAAGATGCAATAAATGAATTTTTTCTAATGAAATCTCACCTGCTTACATTTCAACTAAAATATCACTTCTGAATCTGAACTGAATGAGCTTTTTGAACTAAACAAATTAAGTACTTCATATTTCATTTATTAAAACAAAGTAGAATATGAGATTTTCCCTCAACATGTTAGTATGAATCGATGGCTTCCTGTCAAACACCGAATACAAAAATCAAGACACCAAAATGCACGAACAAAAATACAAATCTACACCTAACCTAGCAAAAATTTAAAAAGAGGGCAAAGGATATAGCCTACAGACTCGTGTGGACCTTTCTTAGCGTTGCGAATTTTGCTTAGCGCTATTTGCCATATACAGTAACGCTGATGTAGTGTATTTACTGTAGTGTAGTTTAGAATTTCTCCAAATTCTGGATTCCAAAAATTTAAAGTGTTAACGACCTCCGTTTCAAGCAATACATAGTGAGTACACTGTCATAGCAACGTAATACAGTGATAAATGGGCTATTCAAATTAATATTTTCAAATTGATATTGTAACGGGCCTCAAGATATAACGATGATGAGATGTCAAAGAGATACGAGTAAACTGCATTACATATGGTACTGCACAAGCAAAACGCTACGGTTTGTGGCTTGATTAAATACGCGTTCAAAGGCTAATTCAAAACAGAGATACAGATCAGTGATAGTTATCACTGACAAATGGGTCAGCTAGTAGTACAGATGCAAGGGGTGGATATTGGCTAATTACTTTCCTGTATCCGTCGTCGTTGTGAAAAGTTCAATTCATTAATAAGGCACATTATATCTGTTTTCTGAAACCCAGAAACTGGAATGACCCTCGTGTTTACCACAGACCAAATGAATTGGTTTTAATTAGCTAACAACTTCAAGAAAACAAGTGGAAAAGCTATCGACGCGTTACATATTTTTGGGCATAGACAGCCAGATAACACTGGATGGATCTAGGTGCTGAGGCGCTAATGCTCTTTCCCACTTCTTTAGCACTACATTAACTTTAAATCTAATTCGAGAGAGTTATGGGCATTTAGCATAATCCACTTTTTGGCAGATCCTCATCATCTGATGCTGTTCTGGTTTCCTCGACACTCCTGTCACTCAGTGGGCAAGATGATCTTGTATTGGAAGGAAGAGATGCAAAGTGTGGAGATTGGTTCATCAGAGCATATCAGCGGGACCGGTGAAGACCCTAACCCCACTTCATCTTCCTGCCTTCACTCTTGCAGTGCAGAATCCCCAAAATAAAGAGTCATTCTATTGTAATCTTCAAACCATGTAATGCTTGTTACATGAGGCAGAGAAGGATCTCAACCAAGTCAAAAACGCCTTTTGCCTCACCATCGCAACAGAAAAAGCATCATGAAATGAATCAGGTTCAAATCGTATTTCATACATCCACTACGGCTTTTCCTACCCTCGTCTGCTTAACGCTCTTCCTCCACTTAAACTATGCTACAATTAATCTAAGATAACAAATAGAAAATATATCAGAACCGAAGGAACAACAATGCGGCTCAGTTGGGTTCATGCCTTTGCCTAAGTAGAAATTCAATATTGGCAGTCGGATCAAATTGTGCAAATTCTGTGTATCTTTCAACAACAATTATTGTCCGCCATAATCTCGTGAAAAGTGAATTGTGAATGGAGCAGCAAGCAGGATATTAAACAACCGGTTTGCACATTAAAAGCATCTAGGCCTGCATCGACTTGTCGTCCCTGTAATTGTGATTCTAATTCGTCATACGACCTTGGCTTCGGTTAAAATGCGTTATGCAGACAGAATTGAAATCTTGACCTGTGTGGTGCATTTATGTAATACAATCACTTAAAATGAGGAGTTCTGATTCAGGTAAGCCTATTTTGTTTCTAGCATGCGCTTGTTGACTTTGATTTTGGTTTTCATTGTGTAATCAATTAACTTTATACACGCTAAAAACTGATTATAAATATATATGATATTATATATTATAATATTATATATTATTATTATATATATAATATTATATTATATAAAATATGATATTATAATATAATAAAAATGCGAATTTAGTATAGGCAAATAGCGCTTTTATTATATTGAAATTAAAATAAGTAGCTTCTATTTTTTCATATATTGAGAGATGCGAAAGGTGAGCCTTTTAATTTACCCAAGTGAAATTTTACCACTGCTAGCTCTGAAGCTACTTTCGAAAGTTTTGAAATGCTAATTGATTTTCACAATTTTCAGGACTTTAGTTTTAGCATACGAATTTAAGATATTTTTTAATTTTAAGAATCTATTTTCAGGTTCTTCTATTTTGAAAAATTTCCGAGGTTTTTTTAGCTTCTATAGCCATTTATTTAATGGGCTTGAGTCAGAATTTTCAGGTTATGCTATCGGACTTTTAAAGTTTTTAGAAGTTTTACGTTTTTCTGCCTGTCGAAATTTTGTTTAAGATTTTCAGGATGATAAATGCATTTTAAACATAGGTATCTTAAATGAATTCAGCAGTATTTTGAAATGATCTGCTTGTAATTACTTTAAAATTAAAATTATTATTGATTGTTTTCAATTTAAGATTTATATTTAAAATTTAGGTGTCTCTTTAAAAGATTTTAGAATTTTTTAAATTTTGATGGCAGCACAAAGAATTTTAAACTTGTTAAGATCTCAAATGGATCCGTGGATTTTTTCATTTTTTAAAAACGATTTTCAGTATTATTCTGATAGTACGTACATGCGTTGCGTATTACGTAACGGTTTTGTAAGCTCCTAAGAATTCTATGTAATTTTTGAAGCATTTTCCTTGAGAATCAAATATTTTATTGATATGTTCCTTAACTTTTCGAAAAAATTAGCTGATGAATCTATTTTCAAATCGAATTTATAAATCTCGCATATTTGAAGTTCAGGAGCTAAATTTTGCTTTTGGTGCTACAAACTTGATTTCAGGTCGAACTTTCTCAAATTGTTCTATAGGGATTGATTTCTCCCCACTCTTGCACCCCATCGTGTGTTATAGGCCGTGCTGTGCTCCAGGCTACGCACGCGGTTTGCCCACAAAAACCCATTACAAAAAAACGGAGTTTACTAACTTCGTTGTAATTAATTAGCATAACTGTGCTTTTCAATTTCCGAGCCGCTACGATTCTTGTATTTACCTTTAGTAGCATTTGAGACTTAAAAAAGTTGGTATCAGAACAAAGTTCCAAAATTTTTACGTATGTTTTGGGGGGATAAAATCAATCCCTATAAAATGTAGTTAAATTCTCAGTGAGGCAAATTTTCGGCTTTGACTTGACGCCACAATAGTTCAAGAACAAATTTAGAGAGAACGGTAAACACTGGAGTCACAGAATTTCTGTTAAAACAAAATAAAACAGTTAGGAGCAGAGCATAGCGTCATTGAACCAGTAGTGGCATCCGATTCAGAAGTCATGCTCATTGTCTCACGTCTCTGCATCCCTTCAATTCTACGCATGTAGGTTAGGGTAACGAGGTGTGAGTGGAACTATTCAACTATTGTCCCAACATTTCAACTGTACTCTGAATCAATTCTTTTTTCGTCATTGTGGAATTCCATGTTTCAAGGCTTGACTCCATTATTGCATCCGATATCGTGCATCGACTCCGCGTAATAATTACATTGCGGTTGTTTTCTCTATTTTTGGAATTTTCAGTTTTTGAAGCCACAAAATCCATTGTTATGGTCTGTTTAACTTTAGGTTTATTTACACAAAAACTACATTGGAGCTCCTTTTTTTGTGTCTCTGTCAGCACTATTATTTACTCGAGCAGCCTGAGCATTACTGTAGTGTACGGTGACAGAATTTGGAATGGCAGAACCACCATTTTAGGATTTTGAAGTAAAACCACGTGCTTCCCAAACTTTGTGGACCGGGCCGAGTCTCCTCGACTCAATGATATAATTTTTAATGGGAAATAAGCAGGTAGACCGGATTGAAAAGTCATTCAACCAGCAGTTCCTTTTGTTATCGGCTTAAACTCGTAATTTCCCTCCGATTGTCACAACTTTTCGTGTCTCTAATTCTCGGAATTTTAATTTAAAGGAAATTACTGTGTTTTTTTTGTCAGAAGAATTTCCGGATTCCTGTTCAGTGGATGTAATTCCTTATGACAGTTTTGTGACTGGGACTTCAACGTCAAAGTTGAACCACAACAATAATGGAGCGGATATCAATTGAAGTAGGAAAGATTGAGAAAATATGGTTTTGTCTTGGGTCCACTGAGGCTTGGTTGAGTGCCAATCAGAAATGTCATTTCCATTAGTTCTGTCCAAGAACTTGGTTGGACAAAGGAAACATTTGACACATTATCCTCCACTTTTCCATTCTATTTTGATCAGAATCAGGATTTCTTTTTAGGCTCAACGTCAATTAGTAGTCGTGAGGGAATTGTGAGCTAAAATTACTGTAATGTGGTTTCATTTCGCTTGATTTAATAGAGTCGGTGAGGTGAGCTTGATGCGATATTGTAGCCATCAGTTACTGGTAAGGTATGGATTACATGCATTAAAAATGGTGAAATATTGTATGCACTAAAATATGCAACAAAAATGTTAAAATGTTTTGTAATACAATATATACAAAATGAGGCGTTCTATTAGGGACAAACTAAATTCTGCGCCGTTGGCATTTTCTGCAAATGTAACGTGATAAGAAGTGTCTCTTTTGAAAGAAAATTTAATTTAGAATATGAATATAATGTAATTCAAAAAAAAAAAAACCATTCCTAAGAAAATTGACCTCCAAGTTGAAGAAAACGTTTTAGCACTTTCCAAAATCACCACTGGAAAAGCAGAAGAGCAGGATTTAGTTTGTCTCTAATAAATTTAATAATTTGTATTAGGCTACAATATTGTATATGTACAAAGAAGTTTCTTTCAAAATTCGCATGTAACGTTCGAAAAAAAAATGCCTGAAACAAAATTTAGTAAGTATGTAAAGTTTTAAAACTAAAAATATGTTGAAAATATAAAATTAAAATCAAGCTGTGACAGTTTTTTTAAATTTAAAAAAAGATAGTAGGTACTATCAGTAATTGAAATTTTGTAACGTTTTTAGAATAGAGAACTACACAATCAGTAAAGTTCAAGAAAATGAAATACAGAGATGAAATATTTAGTAGATGTACTAATATTTGTTTTAAAACTTTAAAATATGCAACAAAATTTGAAAAACGTGAAAACGCAACTACACACACAAACAACTTGTGCAAGTCCCAAAAATATGTATCATATATGCCAAACTATGTTATGTATTTGATGCAATAAATATACAGTAAAGCAATGCAAGAACATTAAAAAGTAAATGGCTTTTATAAACAAGAGCCAGCTAAGCTGTAAAATATCAAAAAGTTTAAAAACATTAAGCTACAATCCAGTCGCAAGGAATTTTTAAATTCCATAGCAAACTATTACCGAAAACTAAAAACCTGTGAAAAGTTTTGAATTTATAGCCAATATACGAAACAAATACCTTTGAAAGTGTGGAAATATGCCGTCTAAGTCCAAAAAAAAAAAATATCAAAATTTCCAAAATAATTAGACCTAAAAAATTCAAACATTTGCTGCTTAGAATTTAGCTATTGGAATCCGGTCGGTGTGAATCCTTGAGATCATTTATAAACCCATAGCGAGGCCCCTAGACACGGGGTTTTGCATAAGAAACCCGTTCCTCAATTTCTGAAGCCTTGATGTAAATATCTCAAAGTATCACGTAGCTCTGCAGAAGTTTCCAATAACATGATCCTTAGTGTCATTTATGCTTCCCTCAAATTGGCAAATTGAAATTACGAGTCGCAGGAAGTGTTACGTGTTCTTTTCAATTATATTCTATTTGGATCTCAAATTCGTGCCACCTTCTTGCTATGATGACAAATAACCGGAAATTTGATACAATTGTTGCATAGACAAATAATGTCAGTAGAATTTACATATTTTTCATAAGAGTAAGGATTTTTATGTGCAATAACACGAGGAGTGTGTCGCCGTCACCGCCACCAAATTGAGTTTAAATTGAAATTCCACAGTTAGTTAAAGCTTAAGTCGAAATTCACGTTCAGTGTCATCAAATTCCCACCGTCCACTCGTAAAACGTCGACAAATCCTTAAATACACAATACACGAGGAGCAAATAACTGACATTTCATGCTTCCTGTCATTGACCAAAGTGGTGAGCCATTTTTATTGTCTTGTCTTCATTGTCGTCCTGTCCTGCAGAGACTGGATTGCCTATCATCCATGTAATCTCTCGTTTCTCACCAAATCTTATGTGTCGTCCTCCTAAAGAGAGCAGACACCTCTTAAATCGACCGATGCAGTAAAACTGGTGGATTTTTGGTTATGAGACGAGCGACGAAAGGAGTGATTCTCGTTTTAGTTGTTTTCATTACTTTTCTAATGGTTGCTCATGTAGTTTCGCAAAATCGAACTCTATTTGTTTTGGGAAGCGAGACTGAGGATGGTATGGTAGTGTGAGAACAATTGAAATCTCTGCATTAGACGAATGTACTGAGCAGGAATCGTTTCACTGGGTGATGGCATTTGGGATCGCTCCAATTTGAAACGCTAGTTTAGGGCTTGAGTAGGGTCGGATCGAACCGGACCGCGTCGGATCTGGTCGGATCGGATCGGATTATGTCGACTTTTTATGGTAGATACTCGTACATATGTAAAGCACAGTATATTGTATGTTTGCCAAATATTTATATTAAGATCGAAAACGTAATTTCTCTGACATGGATTAACATAATTGTCCTAAAGACTTAGCTTAACCTGATGCTAGCAAGTTTTGGTACACCGGTCATTCTCATAAGAATCGGTCAAACGCTTTTCGAACTAAGAAATTCAGGTTTTTTTGGTTGTGCTCAATTTAGTCATGTTTTTGGTTGTTCTAAACTCAACCTACAAAACCTTGGGGTCGATGAATTGTCTCGAATTTTGCACATTACGAATTGTCATATTGCAAAACTCAATGAAACTTGCCTGGTCGTGATAGTCTTACCCTCAAATTGTAAAAAGTAAAATTTCCAAATTTTGAAATTTTGTAGATTCTTCTGCTCGTGTACCATTTTCAAATCTCCGACCTTTTGCTAGCCCTGAGTCAAATCTAGAGGTTCATCTCGTTTGTTTTTCTTTTCGTGGTCACACGGGCGGAAAAAAGGCTCTTGGTGGTTTCCAATCTGCGATGATTTGATTCTCCTGTGCTGGATTTGTTAGATATTATTTCGTTGTCCATTTCCCAGCTTCCTTTTATTGATGTCTCCACGCTAGAACTGGACAGGGTTTAACTTCGACTTTCACTCGTCCCTATGGCAATGACATGCCCATGCTGGAGCTGGAAATAGGCATAGTTGAAGTGTATTGCAATATTTCTGCACAGATTTCGAGCAGGATTCAACCGCTTTAAGGCATGCAAGAATTCTGCAGAGAAAATTTATGCAAGCGTTTATCTGCAGAGCTTTTGCAGCACTAAATTTAGTAGATTTAAGCAAACAGTAAGTTTCGCTGCTGAAATAATCCATTTTAATTCATGCGTGCTATATATCAAGGCTTAATTTATTTTCCCGGTTAAATCAATATAAGTCTTGTTAATTGAAAATTTGTACCATTGAACCTTGGTAATTGTAACTGATAAAATTTATTCATTGTCTTAAACTGACTCTTCTTGATTGTTAAATTTAAAACAACCGTGACAAACACGTATTATTCAATCTATTGTTAAATTGTCCCCTGTTTTTTGCTTGGCATGCAAATGGAACCACTGGGGAGCACGATGCAGGAGCACGATGCAGTTAGTCCTATGTCAACTGCCTGTACCTGTAAACCGTCAATCCTAAGAAATACCAAAATCGCGTGACGAATTTAAATTTATGGTGTCTCCCGGTCACTACGGTTGAATTTATGCTCTTCCTTAATTGTGAGAAACCTCCGGTTTGTAAAGATACTCAAAAATTCCATGAACTAATTACATTTCCAAATAAAGCGTATTGTCTTGATTTTCTTCCAACTAGACTCAACTCTCAAGTCAATCTTGCCTTCTAAACACATTAAATAGTTAGTAATTTTGCTTAGAACTAGGCGATAAAATAAATTAGAACACGCACGTTCGTGTAAGTGGCCATAGGTTAAGTTAATGACAAAATTAATGGTCATTGGTCACAATACATAAAATATTAACCCAGTTTAGAACTAAATTCCAGCAGAATTCTATTTTAAAGAATTATGGACAAACAAGCACCAGCATTTAATTCGCTAAAAATAAAAAATACAATGTTGGAGAATGATTATGCGAAAATAAATAGATTATTCCTGATCTTCTGCCAACAGAGCATGTTGTATTCTCCATACGTCGTGAATCGCGAACATTCACAATAATGATTTCCTGAATTGAAGCACAGTTTCTTTATGTAAGCCTCTAAAGTTGGAATTTCACAAAGCTTGGAGAGATACAAATGATGGGAGAGAAAGGAGAGTAATTTGAAAGTGGAGCAGGCAGAGTGGATGGACTTAATTATCCTGGAGACAAAAGGTTGAGCAGTTAACGAATGGGACCATCAGCTTCACTGAAAAAATCCAGTCCGTCCCTCCAGCCAAAATCCGACACAGAAAATTGGATTGGAATTGAAAGATTAATGATGTTTTGTTGACTTGAAACCGTGCCCTAATCTTGTTTGGCTGGGATGGGCCAGAGGTGGCTTATGGAATCGTCTTCAGTCATTGTTTGATTTTTTTTCATGGGCTAGATCACTCGTGCAATGACGTGATGCGTATATTTGATATACTAGCGAAATTTTAATCAAAACTCGAAATCTGGATAAAAGAACGGAAAATAAGCACTATTTACACCATTCGGATTAAAATAATTATAGAATATATATAAGCGCACTTCAAAATTCTCAATAGTTCAGTTAACTTGAATTTTATCATCAGAATTCTTAAGAATTTTATTAATAAGATTTTTCCCTTGCACATTCTCAAGAAAAATTTGAATTTGAGTTCAAGCATTGCTCAAGAAAAAAATAAGTTATTTTAATTTAAGTCAATAATTTGAAATTCCTCTCATTAAAGTTAATTTCGCCTAATTAATTCAAATTATATCTCAAAAATTCGCATTACATAATTATAATTGTAGCTCAAACATTCCAGGAAGCTTATTTATTGTAAGTCTTACTAAATTGAAATTTCTCCCATTAATTTGAATTTTACTTCGTTAAATTTAATTCTAGCTCAACAATTCTCAAGAGAATAATTAATTGGCTTTTTATCATCAAAAGTGCTCAAGAAGTTAATTAATTTAAAGTCCAATTCAAGAATTCTCAAGAAATTAATTGAATTTTACCTCATCCATTTCCAAGAATATACGTAATTTGAATTTTAGGCTCAACTATTTCCAAGAAAGTAGTAAATTTGAAACTTAGCTTATTATTTTTAATCTTAGATTGAAACTTTTCAGGAAATAATTAAATTTGAGCTTAAATTAAATGAGCGACATTAAAAAAGAGGCTCCAAAGCGCTCGTCACCATATGTTTTACGGTTTATGTTATGTACAGGATTTTTGTACAATACTGAACGCTGAAATACCTTTCTTGATTTACTCGTATTAATGAAATTATTTTTTTACTTGGTCTCGAACTGCCAAAACAAACATTACTTTTCCTCAACATTAGATTCCATCGTGTCCTGTCCAAAACGTGGACCATTTTCTCTTCCATGCTTTCTCTTTCCTGAAGCTCCAAATAAATCCCGACTGTCGCACTTTGGAGCCTGGAGAAAAATAATATGAAATTTCCGTGAAGTGACGCCCACAATAAGTTGGAACGAGGCTTTAATTTAATTTTAATCCGATTTACTCGTCCTATCCTATTGGTACAGCTTAAGCTAGCAGGACAACCGCCGTCCTATTAAATTGAATGAATGCTAGAACTAATGACGTGCTTTACCTTGATTCCCTAATGCGAATGTAATGCCTTCATTCAATACCGAAAGGATTCCTGGAAACCCTTTATCTTCGTTAAAGTGTCAATAACGTTTGAGCGCAAAAACTGGCCAGCAAAGGCTAGATAGATTATGTTGACGGCAGCTCGGCATCGGCACTAAAGGCTCATGGTCAAGGGTCATTTTACTAGGCTAAACGCTTAATTGTTCTCGTGTTTTGAAAAGCAGCCATTAAAAAAGAATATCAATTTTTAATTAGGCGATGCACTTCCTGTTACAAGTGTGTTCGGTCAAACATTAAAAATCAATTTTGAACGTTATAAATTTAGTAACAGCAAATTCAAATAGCAGAATATGTTATAAATTCCAAGCTCCATAGAGCCAACCAAATATAATCCAGAATATTTACAAATTTATTAAATTTTTGGAAGCTCCAGAAAATTAATTTCAAAAATTCTGTGTGGTTTCGGTTTCTGTTCTGACACCCGCAAATGTTCATTTTGAACAAATGCGACCAAACCTCAGCAAAATTTGCAAAAGTGCGAAGTGCGCTAAGCTTCTTTGTCGTTGGCATGTAGAATTGTGGCTTCAATGACGTAGAACCATTGTATCATTTATCATGTCGCAACAGGCCTGAGGGATACAGAAAGTCATTACACAAGAGCCTTCCGGTCTAGTGACCACATTTGGTCATCTCTGGATCTGTTTGTAGAGAATATTAGTGTCCCACATTGGGAGAACAATGGAATAGGATGAAAGGTTTCACGTTTCTATCTCGTAGCAGGCAGGGTTGTTGGGTCTGACTGGATGTGGCATGGATGTAATTACAAGTTGGATTCTGGTTTAATATGATTTAGCTGGTATTAGAGTATATCTCCGTGTAATTACCATGTTAAAAATGCGTGACTATTAAATCGTATTAAGTTAATATAATCTATTTTCTTCAATCGAAAAATAAAATTAATAATTAAATAATTCAAACAATTAAATTACTACTTGCAACACCTGTAATTTGAAAATTATAAATAATTGTCAGAGAAAACGCTGACCATAATTTTGTCAAATATCAAAAACTTCTTGGTTGAACGGAAATGGATTCTGAACCGAAAAATATCCTGTTATCTGAATTTGCGAAAATATTATCATCCTTTTTGAATTTGAGGGTTAATTTTTTGTCATCAAATTTATTTGCCTATTATTTATCTATTTATATTTTCTAACTTGGCTTTATTGCTATGCGAATTCGCCAAAAAAAAATCAAAATTCACAAAATCTTGGAACGCAATCACGAAAAATGAATTTCTTTCAAGTTTGTTACATGATGTTACATGCAAAATTCTAAATAAATAAAACTAAATAAAGCAAAATTCAACATAAAATGATATTACCTAAGTAACTTATAAAAGTATGAAGTACTACCTTACCTTCAACCTCCAATACAGATTTTGCTGCAAATTTGGCCAAATAACGTGTTTGTCATCTGAGATTTTGACATCTGCGGCGCTCCCAATTGAAGTAGTACTTGAATAATATTAAAATATCATAGTTGGAGGATTTTGTGCTGAATTTTGATTTATTTAATCCTATAATTTAAAATTTGACATTTGAACGGGTTTGACATCTGAGATTTTGACATCTAGACTATAGACATGAAAATGAAGAAGCTGTCCTAATAAAAGATATAAATATCTGTTATAATTTTTTTTAAATTTTTGCAAGTTGGTATTTTTGTTCGTTAGTCTATCCATTTTTGATTTTGATTTAGACTTTAGGAAACACCATGTTTATAAATTATTTATTAGCTTCATGTTAAACGAAAATTGAAATACTTGTAAGGTAATTTTAGTTTTATGTTGAATGAGATGGGACGACATGATCCCAACTAATCTGATTTTAGTGACGAGATGTAAAGACAACCCTGATGACATGAGTGACAGAGTGTCAGTGGCTGAGTGAGCTGAAGACGAAGAAATCAATCTCTTTCCACCCATTCTGGATCTCATTCCCGGAGTCTTCGTCTCTTGCATTTCATTTATTTACTTTCGCCTTTCCGCTCCTTTCTTTTCCTCCATTCTCTCCATATGTAGAGCTTAGCGCTTCAGTTCCTCAATAGAACTGTATGGAGGTAGGAATGGGTTGAGTTCAGAATACGTAGTAAATAATCAGCCCTTCCACTGGCTCAGGAGACCTTGGCACAATATTCGCTTTCTATCCATCATCCATCACACACCCACTATAGGGACAATACCTGTTCGGTTTCCAACGGGGAACTCCGAAATTAAAATGGAAAATATTCCCCAAATCCCTACATGAACTCTGATCCGAATTTTTTAGGCTTCAGCTGAGAACTCAGATGGAACACTACATTAAATTAAACCGTTGCAAAAAATGTACAGCTGATTTTGATGGGCTGATAAATTGATAGAATTTGAATTTTGGCGGAATTTTGCCACCATCGTTACCCGTATCGTCTAATATGGTCTACAGAATGAGAATTCGAAAGAGGTCTAGTTAATAATTTGAAAGTAAAAGCCTTAGCTTAATTTCTGAGTTTATCTCCATGTGCGTTCATGTTGGGGCATAGGGAAGGCTTGAAATCAGTCAATTTGTGTGTTGATAAAATGGCTCATTCGAAAAATTAAACAAACTAATTATATGCGTATTAATTTAAGGCATTTCTAAACATTTTTAAAGCTATTTCTATGGTTTTGACACAGGCAACCGGATACTGTGTATCAGTATATTTATCTGTCACACAACAACTTTGTCAACATATTTACCAGTTATTAACGTAGTGCTACACAATCACCCTATATATTGACGAGTTGCTGTGTATCTATATTTCTGTCGTCTGTCGAACAACAACCTTGTCGTTGTCAGTAGGGTTGCCTCGCCAGTGACCAATGTCTTGGCAACGTAGTCTTACTACAAGATGCAGACTATAGTTGAACATAATATATTCTGAAGATGTAATAACCATATTCAAATGTGAAGGTGAGTGAAGGTAATTGAACTTTCAAAAATGCATTTCATGGAATATATTAGACAAATAAACCTCCATATACAGGTCTGTACCCTGCGTTGATTCAGTGGCCGATCATTAAATTCAAATTTAGCGCTTAGCCAATTAAAATTTTTGATCTAGTTTACCGGTAGTTCCACACAGGATCCCAGATCAGTACAGAGATGTGTCGTAAATTTAAATGTGCGTGCCTAACTAGAGGGAATATTTTAATTTTTCGGGCGCGAATTATGAAGAACGCATTAAAATTCCTACATCTTTAGCTTACCCATGCCATGTATTGGTAGAAAATAAATTTGTATAAAGAAATCTTAATCAAAATTTAATTATTAAAAATTTGCATATGCACAAGGCTAGATTCTCTGAATCTAAATCACTTGACACGACTAATTCGTATCAGTTGGGATTGGGAAGATCAATATTTCAAGACGCTGCTGATAGATGAACTGACCCGCCAGGGAATTTGGTGTCTCTGGAACGGGTACTGTGACCAGGCATTGTGCCTCGTTCCTTTCTTCTCCACTGCCTTTCGCTTCCCAAAGGATTTATTTTTAGCTAGAGTTCTTTACTACTTACTTCATCTTTCATTTGAGACCTCATCCCTTTCTTTTTGCTCAGCAAACGAGGAGTAATGTTATTCCTTCCATTACAAAAGGAATAATAAATATTAGGCTCGTTTCCTTCTTTTTTTTTTGGCGAGAGGCAGAAGTAAGGCTGGCTTCGGATCGGATAATTTCGGATGATCCGTCGGATCGGATTTCGGATTTCGGATCGGATCGGA
>JAQFYU010000499.1:0-21418 GCA_034694905.1 Ceratophysella granulata | reverse complement strand
TACCATGAGGACTCGCCTCTGGAGTGTCTGCGGAGAAAGACCGTGCCACGTGAGGAATTGACAGTATCGGGAAAGGAAATAACCATCCCTTCTCGGTACAGAAAAGATAAATGTTCTAATCCCTATCCTTAGTCTGACTGACCCTACGGGGTTATATGTCGGACTCAAAACCCACCTTCTTTATCTAATTACACAATCAAAAATTCATAGGCTTGCTTGCTGCAAGTTGGCTCCTTGACTTACTCTTTCTTCAAAGTTTCATTTCTTGCTTTAAAACTGTAAATATATAACTGTAAACTTCTATATCAATGTCTTGATTCTTAATTGCTAATTAATGTTTTGGAAAAACTAAAGTAGCTAGCGGTTTAGCGTGCGATCCGGTTGGATCGTAAACTAAATCAATTTTTTTAATTTAGTGTCCGTTCCACCTGGATCGCACGCTAAACTAACATTTCACTGCTTTTCGTCAATTTTAATCTTGAGACTTATGTTAATATAGTAAAAACTAGGTAAAATGGAAAAGGTAAAATTAAATGTTTTACTGAACAACAATTACACATACATTCTTTTTGATTGACCATTTCAGTATTGTCTTACCGAATAGTGTAAAGAAAGCACATGATTTCAAGTTGAAACCTAAATGCCTGAATGGTGAATGGAGTTTAAATGGCTTATGAGAATTGGAAATATAGAGGAAACTGATTTACATAATGAATTGCAATGGTATTTATGGTTTAGGTTCTGTACTGTATCGATAATATTAATAGTAATAAATTTAAATTACTGCAAATGAGGCTTGTAAGATAACGATTGCACTAGAAGACAAAGTAGTTGTGCGATCCGATATGTACGACTTCCTCATTAATTTATACGTATTTCTGCTTCAAGTGGTTATTTGGTTCCATTGCATAAATCTTATGATTAACAAAAAACAAATGCAGAGGATAGAAAGTAAGTTTAGCGTTCAAAAAACTTTGATTTAGTGTGCGATCCGGCAGGATTAGAAAGTTTCGCGTGTAGTACTGAGTTTTTCAATGGTAGTCTAAAACGTGAAGTTTCCCGGGGGAGCTTTTAAAATATTTCAGGGATCGGGTCGGGGATCCCCGTTTCCCCGGTCGGGGCTCCCCGCCACTGTGACCCCTTATGCACAGCAACGCTAGGTCAAAAAAGAGGAAATCTCACTGTGCCTAAAACCCAAAGGACTAATTTTTCCCCCGCCAGAGCAAGGCAAAGCTGCACTAATGTCGAAATCACAAATTTAAAAATTAAATTTTCATTCTATTTCCCTAGAACATTTTGCATTGAACATTATATAAAAATAATAGGAGAGGGTACAGACGCTAATTTTTGGATATGTTTTTCCTAAATGAATGCTTTAAAGTTTCCCAGGTCGGTATCCCGGGATACCGAGGTTTCCACGTGTTGGCATGGGAGCAAGGGTCGTATATGCAGAAACGTTGAAAACTTATTATATAATAGTCGGAGTGTTCTAACGCTAATTTTTGGATACGTTGTTCCTAGATGAATGTTTTAAAGTTTCCCAGGTCGGTATCCCGGGATACCGAGTTTTCCACGTGTTGGTATGGGAGCGAAGGGTCACATATGGAGTAGTGTTGAAAATTAATTATAAAATAATCGGAGAGGGTACAAACACTGTTGTTCCTAAATGAATGCTTTAAAGTTAACCAACACATAACTTTGTATTTCGTGTTTGGCAATATCAACTTGAAAGTAACAACAATACTGCAGAGTATGTGCTCAAAAAAGCAGAAGAAAGACTAGAACGACGACGTCACTAAATTATGTATGAGCTGCTTTGCCTTGTTTCTGTACTGTAATGCCAGCCCGCGTTAACGCACACTGTAATGTTCTGTGCGCCCGCTCAGCACTCAACATTCTTTGTCTTTTCCGAGCATGAGGTCGAGCGACCTCTGGGGATGAGAAACGCCGAATCAGTGACTCGCAAGTTGACTAGACAATAACTCAGTTGCTTCCGTTGGAGCTTACTCATCTTTCAAGATCCGATTTACTTAATTGGTTTGATTCTACCACAACGTTTGTAGAGTTTTTTTGCAAATTACACGAAGATGCCATACGATGCGACCGATCTAACTGTGTTCGAAAGGAAAATATGTAAGACTGATAAATCTGAAAATGGAGTTTTGCTATGCAGTGTAACGTTGAATTTTATGTTCACTAGTCTAAGTTAAAATTCTAAACACAGATGTGATGGAATCCACCATTGCAAGGATTTTTCCGACGAACGGTGTGAAGATTGTAGTAAGTAATGTACTTGTTGACAAAAAGAAATCTACAGATCTCAATCTGTTGAAACTGTATATTTTGAAGGAGAAAAGTGTTCCACAGCTGGTTCATTCTATTGCAACGGCGACAGGAATAAGTGTATCACTCCGGAATCCGTGTAAGTCTAGCTTGAACCCACATCATTTAACTAATCTTGAATCCAGCCGGATAAGATACTGAATTGTGAAATTGAAACTCCACCACATTGATTCGTTATAATGTTTCTTTCCATACTTTTCGTGTTGCTAGATGCGATGGAAGTTCTGACTGTACGGATAAATCCGATGAATTGGAAGAAATTTGCAGTGAGTATTGTTTTGTTCATAGTTCCGGTGATCGATCACATTGATAAAAGCTATGTACTATATTAATACAAAACAAACTGCCCTAGTTCTAAACCATACGCAATGGCTTGGTACCTCTCATATTATGTTGTGTTGCCATACTTGGAAAATGAAATAAGTAATGTTCATAATCAATCAGCGAGACTGGGCTTAGGATGAATATGATTAGAAACAGAGCTCGCTTTAAATCTTGACCAATCTTAGCCAACAGAGACGACCACAACCGCCGAAGTTCCCTCGTGCAGCTGATTGCATTGTGGACAAGGAATTGTTTCTTCTGCAACCTCCAACGGCACCTAGTCTCCCAAAAACCAAAAACCTGCTTTTTAGAAACTCTATATCTCCGAAACGGAGAAACCGATTTACCAGGTTGAAACTGCGTTTGAAAGCTAATATTTGGTAGCATATAGATGGCATTCACTTTTTCTAAAAAATAAAGCCTTTGAAATTCATATCCGCCATCTTGTTTTAGATTTCGATAAAAAAAATTCGAGATGCCATCGTACTCTAGATATTCTGTCCGACTTCCAAAACCGTTTCAACCACGAAGCTTGGGCATTTCGTTCTCGAGATTAAAGCCCCTTTCAAATACCTGTAAGCGGGGATGTGTATTGGATAGAGTATGAATTCCAATTCCGATTCTAATTCTGAAACTCTAGAAAAATTGAATACCGATACCGATTCCCAAATTCTGTAATTTCCGTTTCCGATTCCAATTAGAACGAATACTGAGCAAAAATTTGAATTCCAATACCGATTCCGATTCCATAGTTTTCGAAAATAAACTCTATGCCCTTATTATGAGACTATAAACTTAAATACAGTGTTGTTAATTTACCCACCCAGCGATAAAAAACCCACCCAGTTTGGGTAAGTTGGGTAAAATTGGGTAAATTGGGTATTTTGGGTATATTGGGTAGAACGGCCAACTTGCCACATTTATAACCACACGAATATACACTAATACATGTATTGTTATACGTAAGGTTAAGCTGCCATGACCGACTTGCCGTATATTGAACTCTGTAACTTGTGCGATTACATACATACAAATGTGGCAAGTGTAATGCGTCGTAAAATACTGATATTTTGCCGCGACTCAATAAACTACACATTTCACATTATGTTCCTTTCTGGTGTCCTGTCACCTATCCATCACCTCATCTCTTCTGGCTTGCACCTATATTTTGTCAATTTTTACTTGGACAATAATGAAGGGTTGTGGAGGGTAAAGGCATTGGATACATTTGGAGAAGGCAGTCGTGGACGGAGAATAGAGACTCGGACAACGGGAAGGCCCAAGGCCAAGACAAATAAGAACAATTAACGTAACCATTCAAGAAACATCTTATCACTAGCCATTTGTCCAACTCCACCGACAACATTTGCAAGTAGTGAAGGTCTCCACAAGCTGCCAAACCCAAAAACAGTAGTAGTATGCATGCATGTAGTGCAGCAAGTGATCGATATGCGATCTGGATTTACTTTCACATAATTAAACCTAATTTTGTTTGAATTTCGCGCACGAACTCAAATCTGATTTTCATTGATTCTCATATAGCTCCATTTGCAGTATTTTCATTTTACCCAATTTACCCAATTTACCTACCCAGCCAAGGCTTCCCCTACCCAATTTACCCACCCACCAAATTGGGTATTAACAACACTGCTTAAATACAATCTTTAAAATGTAGCATTTCACGAGACTTTCAAAATTAGAAAATTACAAAAATTATGTTCTGAGTCTCTAAATTCTTCAAACATTTAACGCCGGAAGCCTGTATTTACCACATCGCATTAGAAAGTTATGATTTGAAGGTTGGAACCATCTTTTCCACTTTGACTTCACTAAGATTATAGCGAAAAATTATAATATCTTCTCGAAATCTTTACGAACCTCTAAGGATCGAGTGCCTTCTTCAGTCATCATTCTTTTTGCTTGGTTTCCGAATATAAACACGAAAGTTGAAGATTAAACACCAGATTAAAAATATCCATCACACCTTCGGCGATTTTGGAGCGAGCAGTTAATATTTTGGGCCAAGTGCACTAGTCTTTTTTAGATTTTGAGGTAGTTTTCTTCTTCTTGGCGCTATTCTTGCACATATCAAGTTAGAGGTTCTCAGAAGACTAAGTAAACCCATGCCATGGGTGGCAGCCCAAAATCTGTGGGTCGCGGGTCGCAATGGGTTTTCATAGGTTTGGGGTCGCATGTGTCGGAGGCTTGCAATACAAAAGAAGACCCTACTTAGGAAGACCAGAGGTGGCAGCACAAATATAGGAATTTCATCATTGCGACCCTTTCGACCCAAAACCCTGCCCAAAAAATAATGTGACCCAAAAAACCACAAAAACCCCTTGCGAACCGTGACCCACAAAAACCCGCTTCCAAGTCCTGGTTCTCAGATTTACCATCTGACATTTAAAAATGCCAATCCACCTTGCTCTAAGACGCCAACTAACTCAACTAAATTTTGACCGCTGCGCTTGCATACCTATTTCCTTATCAACATTCTATTATTCTATTATTGGAAATTAAAACGAATTATGAAGTCTCGAATGGAGTATACATAACACAAACCGCTCGAAGTTCAAACAGCGGCAACCGGACAGCGGCAAAATGTGCGGACTCGACTAGTAGTTGCGTACAATAATGGAGCCTGAGATGGATTTTATTATCCGTAATAGCTATCTTTGCCACAAAGATACAAAAACGTTATGCTCGTGCTCTGTTAGTCCGGTTCTGAATGAACGGAAGTATTTGGAATTGGAATTCGGGGGCAAAATAGCCAATACCAGTTCCAATACTGCAACTAAATTCGGATTCCGATACGGATTCCAGTTCCATTTAATCAAATTTTGCCAATACTACAATATTTTCCGATTAATACAGATTCCAATTTCGATACCGATTCCGATACACATCCATGCCTGTAGGGCAAAGAGATGAGACAATGTACACTGGCATGAGTTCTTTGTTTTTCAGGAGAAATATGTTCTGCAGCTGGTTCATTCTTCTGTAACGGCGACAACAACAAGTGTATTTCACCCAGTTCAGTGTAAGTATAGCATTGCTTATATGTATAATTCTAACAAAAAAGTCTAAACAACAACAAGCAAAAAACGCGAAGCAAAAACGACGAAACAAAAACCGCTATACCGAAACCGTTATTGAAAAACCGGGAATACTAATAACAGAAGCACAAGACAATCTGAAACATATATGCCATTGAGAACCAAGAAATGCCAACTAATTACACCAACAAATTTAAACGATTTGATGCAGTCCTAGTTGGTTGGTCCAGTCAAATTGTAATGTACTTCAGTTTACTATTCTAGTATATACGACTAAAGTTTACAATTTGAGCTAGAATATCCAATACCAGTAGTAATTTTGTATTTCGTAAAATTAGAGCTAGAGCTCTCACGAGAGGCACAGGGGTCTGCAGCGCCGAATGGCTCTGCTGTTTCTCCGTTCGGGTTTGTCTGTGGCAACAATATTTTCATAGCGTAAATTGAACATTTTTGAATACCGCAGGCTTATTTTAGTTCGCTCAACGTTTACTAATGAAATGAGACTAAAATTATAGCTCGTAGGTATATCATGAAACTTTCTAGAACGAATACATACATACTAGTACATATATACTATATGTAAGATATATGTATTATATATATATATGTTAGAGTCAGTATAAACATCCGGAAGGTGTCGATACTATCTAGACAGTATCAACACCGTTCTCGAGATCTTTGGACGTCATTGAAACTATCTAGATAGTATCCGATATTGTCTAGACTAAATACAAGCTAAAAACTGCAGTTTCACGAAAAGACATGATTTATCACATTAAAAGACAACGAGAAAAATTAATTCAATTAATTCCTAATCTTACTATTTGACATTTACATTTGCAAATAGCATACTATGTATATTATCTATGTTCTACGTTTGTCAATTCTCAATGGAACTAGTTAATCGTGCCTACTGAGAACGGTTTTGTAAAAATCATTTTGAGATGTTATTTTATTTCACTAACGTCTGAATGAAAAATTTTCAAACATGGCGCAGGATATCTGGCTGGAAGCTAAATGGTGAATGTAAGTCAAATGGCTTATCATGATTATATGATACATAGCCATGGGAAATTAAAATGAACTTTATTTAAATACATAGCCATGGGAAATTAAAATGAACTTTATTTAAATACACTAATACAGCGATTTGGAATGCTAAATATCGTAGATTCTGTACGATCTTCTCTTCATATCCAAATATAGTATAAGTAATTAATTGTTTAGTTATAGCACTACATCTATAAATCTTGAAGCTGAAGAGTTCTCTGAATTTTCTTTCGCCCTATGATATAGTAGGATTGATAAAAGGTAGATGGTAGTATGTTAGGGTATTTTCGATTGCGATCACTGTGATCGCATCTTATATTTGTACCAGGCTTTGAATGGGATTTCTTGAGATTTGATTTCCTTATTTACAGTTTCATTCGGTCGAACAATAAACATTGATCGGTCAATCGGTAGTCGCTCTATCGCCGTCGGACAATTGACCGGTCGGTCAATGCCCGACAGTCAATCGTCTGCACACGGCTTTGAGGCTGGTCCAAGGATTCATCAAATCCATTAACAACTTTCCAAAAAGTTATAAGTATGTTGTTGCATGTTTCGCAAGTAAGATGTGAAACACTGAGATTTGTATAAATATATTTTGAATTTTGTAAACAACCGAATGAAAAGGCAGACGGAAAGTTCAATTGTAAAGCACAAGAGCTATTCATAAATATAAATATGAAGCAAATATGAATGTCAAAATAGTAAGACTAAATCAATTTGTCTATTTTCCCATACATTTAAATGTGACAAATCATATCTTTTCGTGAAACTGCAGTTGTTAGGTAGTATTTCCCTTCTAATGTGAACAATTTCTAGCACATATACGGGCTGTCTAGTCAATATCGGATACTATCTAGATAGCATCAACGACGTCCAAAGATCTCGAGAACTGTACTGTCTAGATAGTATCGACACCGTCCAGATGTCCATACTGGCTCTAACATATATTGGTATACACTAGCTGGACCCGTTCAGTGATATAATCACTGATCTGCACCTATGTTTTTAATTTGCCTGATAGCCTAATTAATCGGGCTACAATCGGTGGTGTTGTGAAGTATGAAGTAGGTAGTCATCACTTTTACACCTCATCACTGTCTCGAGGCCCGTTATAAAATCAATTTGAAAATATTCATTTCAATAGCCCATTTAGAATTGCCTTACGTTGTCATGGCAGTCGAGCCAACGTTATTTGTAACCACTTTGAGCATCATCAACATCATTCTTTATCTCGGAATCCAGAATTAAGAAATTGAATACATAGTATTACGTTTCCAGGGAATTTGCCACCGGTAATGCTTTTGACAGAAGTTGTGCGACAGAGGGGGAGAGGGAGTTTGGGATAGAGGGATCTACGTATTGTCGTGATTTTAGTTGGGCTGGAGCAATGTGGACCCCTTGAAAAGCTTTTTTTCGTCTTAGGCCGCCAAAAATTTTTTTTGCAGATCTTCACGTTTCATGACATTATGAGTCGTTTTAGACCACTTCTCGAAAAAAAAGGATTTTGATTTTTTTTAAAAAAACTTTATTAAGGCAAAAGTTGTAGGCCTAATCAAGATAAGCAATTTTGTCATACCACGCTTTGACGTCAGATGACCCCCTGCCTGACCACGGGGTCAAATAGAGAAATTGTGACAAAGTAGGTTCTGATTCGAGTTCATGTACTACACCTCTACTCTTCCTTACCAAAAACATTTCCAAGTCGTATAGGTAGTAGGTAGGATTAGAGAGTAACAAATTTCTTATCTTGATTAGGCATACAACTTTCGCCTCTTTAAATTTTTTTCGCCACATTGTTCCAGCCCAACCTGATTTTTAAGTGGATAATACTAATACACATAAATAAAAAGTTTCACGGTTTCACGATGGTCTCACCCATTGTTTACCGGCCCACTAATTTGTTTTGTTTAGTTTAGTTAAGTCAGGCTATTATCGTTAGATCAACTAAATGTTTTCGGCTTTAAATTTCGGTCAGGAAAGAATTTCTAAAATATTTACTGCGCAATTTGAATTGAAAATTTAGAAAATTGATGTATTCAGACATAATAGTGGCCCGTGGTCAAAAGATGGGACTGAAGGCTAAGATTTAGAAATTTGTGCCACCAGCCACCAGATGCCCAATATTTGGAAAATATATACTCTGCTGGATGCATTCCCACCTTCGACTATAAGTCTTGCACGAAGCGCAATGTTTTGGAATTTATAGTCAATTTACATATCTGTGGGCTTGACTACCGATTATAGTATGAAACACCATACAACATATGCTTAAAATCTGCAAAAGTTCAACAAGACCGGTTACGTAACGAAATTATTTAATTAACTATATAATTATGATAGTCGATGGCGTAGCCTGAACATGTTGATATGAGACATAACGTAGCCAATACAAGCTATATCCTCCAGCCTGAAGACTACGTTATGTGACTCCATAAGAAAATAGGCAGGGATATAAGGGCAAAAAGTAGGGTTGGGTCGGGGTCGGACTCACTTAGCTATGCTGCCCCTTATGCGGATCTTGGCTTTGTAGCTCAGTCTTGTCTCTCTTGCTCCTTACAACTCTCCCCGTTGAGTAGGCCTGGACTCCAGGTTCAATTCTGGCTGCAAGGACTTAATTCATTCAACTTGAGCAGTGGACAGGGCATGTATCGAGATAGGGACTGAAACGTCGACCGATAGCGAGACCAGGGCTTAATTTCTAGATTACAAACTATCGAGAGGGACAGATTGCTTAATTGCTAGATTAGAAACTACCGAGAGACAGATTGCTTAGTTGCTAGATTAAAAACTACTATTTACAGATAGGGAAGTAGATGTGAACTTTTTGACGTAGACGAGAAGAATCGTGGAATCGCACAAACAGTTCAAGGGAAGTTCCCGGCATCTTCTCATATCACACATTGAGGCAAAAAGTTGGGTTGGGTTTTCTCTCTTGCTGCTTCAGTATCACTGTAAACCACAGCTGGTAGGTATTCTCGGATGGCCCGAGTATCCGTGGAATTTGATGTGGTCTAAAGAGAAAATGCATCGGTCAATTCTTAGCTACTCCACCAAAGACGGCGTTTGTTTGAACATTTCCTAACTGCTGACTATTTGATTTAAGGAGGCTGGTCCCAGTCAACAGAATAAAGAATATTTTTGCTTGCAGTAGCAAAACTCTCCGTTCAGGAGTAATAGTTGACGATCAGGTTTGTTGAAGTTCCTACTAAATGCAGAGATCTAACCAGTGAGCTAACGATGAAAGCAGAGCCTACCGCTGGTGGGCAGGTACCTGATTCAGAGATCAACGCTAATTTGGAATAAATGGAACTACAAAGAACGACGAAAGAAGTAATTTGGCCAATCGTGTCAGTGTATTCAATGAAGAAAAGAATTATTTGTGATTTAACAGAGCACAGACACATGTGGTTGGCTTGAGACTATGAAATACAATGATTTGAGAAGAGAGAAGTGGCTGTAATCTGTGTTGGAGGAGAAAAGCGTTTCTGTAGGCACTGTGAGGCAGTGAACCCAACACGCACTCCAAATCACACTCATCATAGAATACATCCACCTTCACCCGTATTAACTATGGTTTGTAGTGAATTGAGAGATGTGAGAGGGTTGCATCCTGTATGATTTGAGATGTGCTTGAATCCTGCATTGGGAAGCAATGCACAAAATGTAAAGCCCAACTCAACACAACCTGCACCCACTTGCATCCATTTTAACTAGGTTGTGAAATGAGACAAGTTGGTGAGATGACTTGCATTTATACCTTTCGGCTAGCAAGGCATGTCACCCACTTGTGTGCATGGTAGGAATGATAGTTATACAATTAATGGACTGAGTCACGAATTATTGTTGTAAATAATTGTGATGTGTGGTGTAGGGAATAGGAGGAAGAAGCTATTATAAAGTTGGCGCGTAATGCCAGAATAGTGCAGTGAATAGCACTAGTCCAGGTTTTCAGGACTAATTGCGCGATAACTAATTAACGTTAAGTCGGAAAGCCCGACAAGATGCAAAAATGGAAAGCTAGTGAGATGCTAAGTGTCGTCTAACGATTAGTTAATCAGAAGTTAGTTCACTTTGTCGTTGGCACTCAGTTTGGAGTTTAGGCCAGGAACTGCATTAGAGCAGCGGTGGAAGGAAGAACGGATCTCTCTCAACTCCTCCCTTACCTCCTCCTGAAACGCCTGGGATTGCTTCAGTTCCTCGCGTGTCTTCCTGTACGGCCTTTAGGCCGGGGCTGGGGGCTGTTGCAGTACCAGCGCTTCACAAGGTCTACGGTAGGGCCTAATTGTTTATGCTAGGGTCATTAGGTATTTGTATTGTGTTAGGCCACCTGTTGTAGGCGCGAACTAGTGGTGTTGTCTCCATTCCCCAAGCCAAGCACGACGGCACCTAAACACTAAAGTGTGTTGTCTCTCTGTGTTCATTTATTTATTATTCATTTACTTCATTGACTTCAGCAGTCACACCAACCTCTAGGTCAGAAGAAACCCAGGCCTAGTAGGAAACCAGCCCGAGATAGTTAGGATTTAGGTTAGTACTGTTAAGGTTAGTGCCGTAGCCAAGTTCGAAACCTTACAGTAGGTGTATATGAGAGGAGATATGAGACGAAAATCGGATTGTTTTATTGAATATGTATGTATGTATGTGTTTGCATGGAGTTTGCAGAAACGTCGCTTGCCATGCGGTTAAGTGTTGGCAGGAAACTATATAAGCCATGTTTATATAGTTTGACTATAGACCTGGTTGCGATTTGCGACTAGTTTTTGGTTTTGATGTTGGGTATATGACACCTTGAATTTCATTTTTCCTACAGATTGAGCTCAATTTACATATTTAAACTTAAGATTTACTGTCAAAACTAGGCAAATGGTTTTTGTTTTGCGCTGTTAAACTGGAATTCCAATGCTAAATCAGTCAGATTGAGCTCAATTTACACCTGATAAACTTGAATTCTACTGTCGAAACAGGCAAAGTGTAGGCTTCAAGCTTGACGTTCACTGTTCAAAACGTAAGAATGTACATTTGAATGACTTGAACAACTTTTACTGCTTAACCAGTAGAAATGCACTAATTTCGCACTTTTAAAATCGAATTTTAAAGTCAATTAGAATTTTACTGTCGAAACAGTAGAAATGTATATATTTGGCATGTTTAAACTAGAATATCACTGCAAAACAGTCAGGAAAGGCTCAATTGTTGCTTTTAAATTTAAATTTCACTGTCTATATAATCCGATTAGGCTCAATCTACACTTTTAAACTTGAGTTTCGCTGTCGAAACAGTAGATATACATAGATTGGGCACTTTAAACTTAAATCTAACTGTCAACGCAGTAAAAATGCACTAATTTCTCACTTTTGAACTCGAATTTCAATGAAAAAGCAGTCAGATTGCACTCAATTTACACTTTGAACTTAAATTCTACTGTCAAAACATTAGAAGTGCAAAAATTTGTCACATTGAAACTCGAATTTTACTTTCGAAGAAGTCAGATTTAGCTCACGGTATACTTTTCAACTTATATTTCTTTGTAAAAACATCAGAGTGTACTGACCTTATACATTTAAGCTTGCATTTCAGTCAAAACAGTCAGTTTGAACTGCATTCACAAATTTAAGCTTGAGTTTTACTGACTAACAGTCAGATTGCACACAATGTACACTTTTAAACTTGAATTCCACTGTCAAAACAGGCAGATTGGGCTCAAACTAAGCTTTTAAGCTTAAATTTCAAACAGTTATGTCAGACTAAATTGACACATATCAGCTTGAATTTGATGTTTAAAGCAGTCATATTGTACACAATTTACAGTATGAATACATATACTTCAGACTTTTTAAACTTGAATGCCAATGTCGAATCTGCAAGAATGCACACTTTCTACTTGAAATCCACTGTCAAAACAGTTACATTAGGCTGAATTTACACATTCTGGTTTGAATTTCTAAGTCAAAACACGCAGACAGTCTCAATTCACACTCATTAACTTTAATTTCATTGTCATAAAAGTCAAACTATGCATAATTTCCGCTTTTAAACTCGAATTTGACTGTTAAAACTGATAGAGTGGTCTAAACTTTTACACTTCATAACTTCACTAACTAAATCTCACTGACAACAAGACAGTCCGATTGGGCCTAATTTACTCGTTTAAACCTGAATTCCACTGACAGAATATTTGGATGGTACTCATTTTGAGCTTTCTATTTTAATTTGACTGCCAAAACAGTCAAATTGTACTCAACCTACACTTATAGATTGTTGAAAGTTGGTTGCAAAATACACCGATTGTACTCTGATCAGATACCCCGATTCAATTTGACTGAGAAGCCATATCTTAATTGTAAACGATATCTTCGCTGCAGAGTATGAAATAACATGATGAGTTCAATTTAACATATTCATTCGAAATTCTGAAACAGAGCAGACAGAGTATAACGCTGAACTATTATCAATATAATTACAATTAATTCGGATATAAATTCGGAATGAAACCCGTACTGTATATAAAACATATACATAGAAATATGCTCTACATAGAAATTCCGAACATATTTGGCATATTGACATAAAGGTTTGGTTTTCGAATACCAATCATCCTCAGCGTAACCTAATTTGGTTCAATCCCAGTTCTGCCATCAAACCGAGCAGATGTTTTTTCGCTGATCTACTTTGAAAAGTTGAAGGTTGAAAGTTGAAAGTTGAACGTCGAACTTTCATAAATACAATACCCGTGTTTGATACATTTGCCGCTGTAACATGCAAATTCCTCTGTAATTATGCCTTCAACATTTGAGCGTCATGGAAGTCCTGGTTGTTTGTTTGAAGGAGGTTTACGGTCCCGAGACGGACTTGTTTCACCTGCTGTCTACCAACATTTCTACATCTTCTGGCGACTATCAAAAACTATTGCCAAGCTCAATTGTACAAGGAAATGATGGGCCGTTTGAATTTCGAATTCCGCGTTCAAAATCTTTTTTGGATCTCAAAGAGTCGTTTATACATGTCACACCAAGAATCCTGATCAACCACCAGATTCTAACCAACTACAAACCGACCAGCCAGTCAACGCAAATCCGGTTGTGGAAGACTTGATTGCACCACGGAATCTATTTCTACACACTCTATTTCAAAATATTTCTGTAAAATTCAATAAAAAATATGTCACATCAAGAAACGGCATGTATCCTTACAAAGCTTAGATGCGGAAATAAGCTGAAAGTTAGCGCAGGAGTCAAGGAGAGTGAACTGTCAAAGAAAACTTACTACAAGGATACGGATACTACTCTGCAACAAATCCTGGGTTTCAAAGGCGTTTGGCTCGTGCGGCTGGAAGCAAGCAATTTGAAATGATTGGAAATATTTCAGATCCTCTCTTTGAAGAGAAACGCTATATTCCCAACACGGTTGATGTTGACATTAACTTACACGAAGTAATCCCAACTTTTGCTTGTCTTGTGCGGCAGACGGCAAGAAGAACGACTACAGAATGAGATTGACAGCATTTACTTGTATGCCAAACTAAGAGTTTTGGAAGCAGATTTAATAGAAACAATACAACAGAAATTTTCAAAAGGCAAAAAGGCATGGTATCCAGTTGTCTATACCAAAATGTTTACAGCAGTAATTCAAAAGGGGAGTATGGACTAACTTCAAAAACAATTTGTCGAGGCTTGTGGTGACAGTTGATGGAAGGTGTGTTATACACTGCATTGGAATGCAATTACAAAAAAGTATAATATCTGTTGGCATACAACACGCTCTTTAGCAGTCACAAATCGTTATCGGGTAATGGAATTACAATGGAAGATTACTTTCATGGAAACACCCTTGTACGGGACATACTCCCCTATTCCTGTGCTTCGATATGTACGGAGCTACATGTCTTGATACAGGGAGCAAGGAGAAGCTCAGGGGCCAATGAAAAAGTCAAAAGTATAAGCTTCAACTAATGAGAAGGTCTAAAGTATGGTTCCCGTGCATGTGAAGCATGGACCAACAAAGAGGAGAAGGGGCGTTGAACTATTGTCCTTATGCAGGCCTGAGAATCGAGTTTTGTAAGTAGGGCGCGGAAACTCCGTATACCTATTGTAGGGGTAACACCTTGTATGTTTACGAACTTCAAGGGAGTGTCTCACACAACCAACTCTTGGCCGAAACATCGGGATCACTTGGAGTGTATATTCGATTTTCTGAACCGTTGGAAGAACACCTTAACATAGTATTCTTGGGCCATTTTCAAGAATTGATTGAAATTGAAAAGATTGGAAACATCATAATATGCTTGACTGCTTCCGTACACTGAGGAAGTCCCTTAAGATAGTTGTTCTGCTGTAAATTGAAGCTGAACTCCGGAAATTGTTAAATGACTATGAAATATGCATAAATAGTTCAGCTTCTTTCCCAGTAATCTCGCAATATAGCTGTCAGTCCCGTGTCCAATAGATAGACAGCAAAAAGGATATTCTATTGTCTACTGATGGCCATAGTACTCGGTACTGAAATGAAGAAACCGGAATTTTTTAGCAGCAACAATAAATACATATATTTTATTCTAAGACTACTTAAGTGTTTTAAAAGGTATAAAAGGGTCGTAGGATTCTTTGACATAGCCGAAGCTCAAATCAATTGGTTAGGAGTGGAACTTTATCGTTATCTAGGGCATCCAGGGTAGATTGCTCTAAGGTAATTCTGGCATTAGTAGGCTTCGACTATCTCTCTCGGTTGCGGCTCTATACTCCATCTCACTGAAGGACGGAATCTTACAGTGCTTCACCATTGCATGGCTCTTCTTCTGAATGGGTCTCATTGCTCATTCGAGTAAACCCCAAGGGAAAACCATTGCATTTACATATCATATCAATTATGCAGGCTCCAGACCAATTGGCGTAATCACGAAGATACATGCTAAAGGCTGGCTTACCTGCATATTGCAAGATATGCAGCCTCTGGAATTGAAAAACCTCAAGGCAATGATAGTGTAGGATGGGATCGTACCTATAGATCCAAACCTGCCTGTAGAATGAGATGGAAACTCAAGCACCAGGACAGGACGTCATCCCCACTTAAGTGTTTTATTCTACGTTCCACTCGAATTATTGAGTATTTACAATATCAAAGGTGATAAAGAAGGTAGATTTCATCGAATTTGTGCTGGGAAGGAAGATCCGTTGCAAGGACACTGGCTTGAGTCTGCGTTCACTGGCGGCTTCAAATAGCCTTTTTCCTAGAACCTTCACTAAAGCTCAGGCCGAAAGGAACAAGCGTTTCTACGGCGAATGCACAAAAGATATATCTATTGGAGTAATCACCTCTGAGCATTTGTTTCGTTTCTTGACCTCAACTCCCAATGCGTTTGCCGTCGAGACGAGAGTGGCCGGTAGGTTCTGATTACTGGAACCTGGGATGAAACCAAGGCTCTCTTCAAGATATCGTTTATTGCTGAATGACGGGGACCGACCGGCGCTCTTTCGACAGCTTAAGCCATGGGTCACGTGCTCGTCAACGGTAGCACCGCAACGACATATGTGTGAGTCACAGAGAGAGGTTCCAGACGGAGATAGCTCGTAATGTGCTGGAATGTCGTCCAGGAATGTATCGAGCTGAGGACTTGGTAGGGCTTGGAGCCATGCGCCGGACTCCTTCTCGCAGCCTGCTAGTGTTCGGGATCTTTGACGTGGGGTTGAGGCGTTGGTCACAATTCTGGAGGAAAGAACATCGAGAATCTCGTAATGTGCTGGAATGTCGTCCAGGAATGTATCGAGCTGAGGACTTGGTAGGGCTTGGAGCCATGCGCCGGACTCCTTCTCGCAGCCTGCTAGTGTTCGGGATCTTTGACGTGGGGTTGAGGCGTTGGTCACAATTCTGGAGGAAAGAACATCGAGAATCTGGGTGTATGCCAGTCCTTCTGGAGTTTGGAATTAGGTTCGTGGGTTGAGTTACTGAGCCTGTCTCAAAGGGCTAGGGCCTCGGGTCTGTCATAGATATTCTTAAATACAAATATAATTTTACTCCATACTGATGACTCGTGCATTCATAAATAATAGAATCCATGATCCACGTCCGTCGTGGCTGGCAAGCAGTCGGGTTAATCACGGCATTATGGACAGAACATAAATTATTATGAACTTGGCATGTGTAAAGGTCAATATTGTACTATGTAGTATGTATCACAGACAGTACATGGATCACAGATCACATAACACAGGAGAACATAAATCAAAATTCCAGATTGTAGAAAGCCACATACGGACATAATTGCATCTTGCATGCTTGCGCCACTGATAGCTACACCGAAGATAGGATTCCCACTGATTGTGAGAACCGTCAGGTGCTCCGCCACTGAAGGACTTGAAGAGCAGAGGTGCGACTCACCACTGATTGTGAGAGACTGCATGTGCTTCGCTGCTGGTGGACAGAAGATGATTAGGTCTGTCGCTGATGGTCTAGCCCGTAGAAGCGGTCCCACTGATTGTGAGAACCGCCAGGTGCTCAGCCGCTGAAGGGTTGGAAGAGCTGAGGTACGACTCGTTATTGATTGTGAGTCGAACAGGTGTACCACGTCGCTGGTCTCCCGATATGATGAACGGTGGCGATGTGATGGGACCGCCAGTGCTTCTGACGTTCCGGCTGAGAGTACACAATAAGTTACCAATAGCCTTTGTTATTGGGACCTGCACCTTAACCTTTGATGGATTTGCAGTGCTTCTTCTGTCTTCTGTTGCGTCTTCCCAGTCTTGATCACCTAATGAGCCAATATCCGGTGTCTTGAGCGTTGAGGGTGAGGCTGGACAGATGACAGGAACAGGTGCTGACGATGAGGCACTTGCACTGTTTTTTTGACGTCAGACGTCAATAAACTCCAGAACTTAAAAAAATGTTTGGGTCCTGGCTAAGTCTGATGTCGGAAACCTGACGGGATGTAGAAACCCAGTCAGTGGGCTAACGATAGAAACAGTGCCTAAAGTTAGTGAGCAATTGCTTGGTGCAGAAACCAATGCCAATTGTGAATTAATTGAAATACACAGAACAAACGAAGAAGTAATTTTGCCAATCGTGTCTATGTATTTAAGTAAGTGAATGAGTATTTTTCATTTTATAGATCGCAGTTGTTGAATGGTTTGAGTCTAGATTTAGAATGAATTTGAGATGTGAAAGTGGTTGTATGCTGTGGCTGGAGGTGGGTGTTATTCGGTTACAGTGAAGCTGTCTGCCGAATCCCAACTCCTACTCACAACTTACCTCTACTTCCACCTTCCACCTGTTCAAACTAGCATTTAGAATGTGACAAGTTGGTAAGGTGGCTTGCATTTATGCCGTTCGGATAGCAAGTCACGTTACCCACTTGGCCACATGATTAACTAGTTGCGGGTAATTTAGTGTCTGCAAACTAGCGCAGAGTTTAGTTTGTATAACTTGTATGGGGTATTGTATGTGTTGGAAATATTGGGAAATGGGACGAATTGAATTTGAACTACTTAACTCAGCAGAAATAAATAACTCGGAGAAAAGAAATGTTATCCGAATTTTATTTAACAAACTAAATTACTGTGAGTAGGGACTCCAGACAGGACATACTTGTAGATTGAGTGAATGTAAAGTGATTTGTGATTAGGATTTAGAGGAGAATTGAGAAAATGAAGGCAGAAGAAAGACTGGAGACAGGCTGGGATCAGCGTAACGCTGCGTGTAGTATATGCTGCATCATCTGGCCCACTGTTGCAGAGTGAATATGCTAGTAAATGCGGCATGTCGTGTTCATGCTAGAGTTATTCCCAGACTATGTCCTTGTCAACCGCTAGAAGGTGTGCGTGTATACCTCTAAGGTCTTAAATACTTGGAAACCATCGTTCCCTAATTCAACAGAGAAATATTTTGTTGCTTAAGGGGCTCCATGATTATGATTACGGACTCACAAGCTTTTCAAGAGCTGCTCTCTTTGTGGATTCCCAACAGTCCCGACCACACATTACAAGTGGAGCCGCCGCTTTTCTAGAGCAACTACGACAGAGCTCAGCCGGAGTATCGAAACTCCTGATAACCCATAGAGATAGTCAACCTATGCTTAAACTAGAGGCACAAACAGGCAAAAATACGACCCAAACTAAGAGATATGGTGTGAAAATTGTTGACATTTCGTATGCTATTGGCAGACTGTTCATGAGTTCTTCTTGGTTTTGACATGGTAACAGCGATTAATTTGAATATTACAATAATAGCCTACACACTAAAGAGCAGAGTTGGCATGAATAGACCATTGATGTAAATCAAGATCTTTTAGATCTTTTTGATCTTTTGAAATTAACGTGTTTTTTGTACATCTTATACACTTTGGAGGTTTTAATTCAAAAGATCATTGATGTTTTTGATCTTTTTATTTTGTCGTTTTTACTTTAAACAATCCAAAATATCATTGATCTTCTTAATAAATAAATATCAATGATCTTTTTGATCTTTATGATAGCCGACAAGAACGAAGGAGCTAATGCACATGAAACCTGAAATTAAAGTATGCGAATTGAATCTTTCATTGCACTGGTGCTGTAATTTTCTATTTTACATGTTTTGTTTGATACCTTATATGTAAAATTACATGTATTACAAATTTTTGTAATAGTGATCTTGAACTGTTCGTAGTTTACAACACCAATGCGATAGGCATGTGTATAGCTTCAACTGTTAGATTTCATAATTCAACAACGCTAAAATGGTCAGTTTTGATTTCCAAATGCTATAATAATAACGCACAAACAGTTACAGATCGGATGAGATATGCACTTCTGCTCATGCCCTAGCAGTCGCTGGCATCCAGATAGAGTCGAATACTCATTTGAAATTTCAGAATATAAAAAAAATAGAATGAAGCTCAAAACGTCCTGCGTGGATCTATTTTGAGTACATGAAAAGCTGGCATATAATTAGTGGTAGTTTGGTAAAAAAAATTAAAAATTGGAAGCGAAGTAGAACACGTAATTATGAATTACCTTCAAGTATAGTAAACACTAGCTGAGAGCCCGCACTACGGACGGGGGCTAATGAGCCTTCCCTATATTATAGATATAAATACAACAACCACTACGACAACTACAATACAACCTCGCATTCCCTTTGTGGGGTCAATCAAACGTCATTTTTGTCATTTGAATTGAAATCAAGTTGACATCCTTTCCATTTTTCAATTTGGCCAAAAAGTAGAAATTTTAGGTTTATGGGTCACTTAGGGGTCAAGGGGTCATCAGATTTGGATCACCGACACTTCATTTGTTTACCTGAACTCAGGCAAACATTTTAAGCTATCAAGCTCTTCTGTGCCCCTTCCCAGTGTCGAGATATTCGCGAACAGACGGACAGACGGAAACTCCAAAATATAGAGTAGATAGATATCAAAAAGATAAAATCAAAAAATCATGATCTTTTGATATTCACAACATATCTGTTAGTATGGGTCGTATTTCGTAAAGGCAATAAGCATGGCGTTTGTGCCTCTAGTCTAAGCATTAGGTTCATTACCTCTATGTGATTGGTGAATACAGAAGAAGACTATACGGTATTTATTTTACCACTAAGTTATGTTGGGTTGGGATATAGGGTAGTGCAAAAGTAGCTTTTTTATCTGGAACCGGAGAAGTATATTTCCAGAACGTACGTCCAATTTCCAAACTAAGGCGTGTAAGGCAGCTATGCAGGGTGTTTTATAAAGGAGAGGCCTTGTTTGTTATTTCGTATCCCATAGAACCGCAACGAAAATATATATTATATGTTAGCGCCGTACCAAAATATATTCAGTATTTCGAAAATGTTAATAGTCTTCTTAATATTGCTTCCAAAGCAGTGAATTTCACCTACTTAGACACTTCTACACGACTTAATTAATAGTTTCGTCTCTCAGAATTTGGGAATGCCAGATGTTTCATGCATGATGCGCTCGTGGCTTTGAAATGCTGATTATAGTAGCGGACAGTAGCACACAGGCAGTGATTATTTATTTATATTTCGTCAATTTTGGTCACGTGGGTGGCCTCTCCTTTATAAAACACCCTGTATAACCGTGAACGCCATTTCATTTTCTTTGTTTCGCGGTTTTTGATTTGCGGTTGAGTTCGCGGTTATTAATTTTGTCGTTTGTGCATGGACTTGAATTCAGTACACGACATATTCTTTGATGTTCCTTTCATGAGAATTATGCATCATGAAACTAACAATTCGGTGTTTCATTTCATCACTTGGCAAGGAAACTTTGAACAACTAATACTTTTCGTTGAAATAGATGCGATGGAACTTCAGATTGTGTGGACGAATCCGATGAGTTTGAAGAATTTTGTAAGTTTTTCACCGATCTTTTATAGAACTTACGACCCAATATCCCGATTCTACTATCCTACATGCGCTTTCAGTATTTTTCAGTCAAACAGTGCAACATAAGATCAACAAATGGGTTGCTATGAGAGCCCAAGCTTCAGCATGTAATGCATGTTGGTTGACGTAAACAAAGTTGAAAGAAAACCTGCCTGACGGCACCTTGCGACCAAAAGGATGTAGACGACGCACATGACGACGTGTTAGACGACTTGCTAGACGACGTGCTAGACGATGTGCTAGACGATGAGCTACACGTAGACGTAACCGTTTCCCGTTGGGCTAACTAT
>JAQFYU010000498.1:0-21434 GCA_034694905.1 Ceratophysella granulata | reverse complement strand
TGTAGCGCAAAACCGCTGCTGGTCGTTTGGCTTGAGATGCCTGACTTGCGCCACGTACAAAAAAAGCGTAACATACGGACAGACAGACAAGGAGGATTACATAAGCCCTAGGCTTAGGAAAGCCAGGTCTAAAAAGCACATCTCCCACCTGTTCCTCTCTTTTTAAAACAAATAATACGGCCGCTGGCCAATAACGCTAAAATTATGTAACCCACCAAACATTACTGTTCACCTCTTTAGTAGATACAGATTATGTATGCAAATTCGTGAGGGTAGAATCCCTTTTTTCAATTCAAAACTCAAGTCAAGCATGTGTCCATCATGTCATGTTGTAATTTGATGTTTTTAAACCCAAAAAAATTCTTGCCTTAATAATTCTGCCATCTCATCTTCATCATCATCATAGCTAATAATTGGTTCCACTTGATTGTCAAACCGCCTCCTTTAACGTTACTATGCCCGGCCTCTTGTCACTTGACAGTCATTTTTCATCCTGTAGGCCACACAGCACACGTTAGCCTTAATGTCTGTCACCACCACCAGCGACGAAGAGGAAAAAAAATCACGTTAATTGAAATTGACACATTGGATTCAATTTTCAATTCAATTCCGTTGAATAGGAAGAAATTCTTTAAAGTAACAGCGTAAATCTTTTGCAAATCTGGTCAGACATCCCTTTTTTGGGGAGAGTAGGGCGAAGTCGGTGGCAGCGGGAATACATTATGTTTTGGAATTGGTAGATAATCAAATATGTGTCATTCGAGAACTCAAAATACACTTTCATGTCCCCGTCTCGTCTCCACGCCTCTCTGTCATGTAGGTAGAAAACATCATTTGACAATTTCTTTGGGAAGGCGGACAATAGGCCAAACAACAAATACAATGAAATTTGCATTTCTGCAACCATGCATTCCCAACAAACAATACACAGGTTTTGATGAGGCTTAAAATGTGGGGACAGAGTACAGGTGCGCTGATAGGGCGTTATGTACTGTTTGCTTTTCGAATCAAGGTCAGAATTTAGATTTTAATAATTTTCCGTCTATTTTTTACTATTTTTTAATATGAACCCTTGAAACCTTCCGACACATCAAAATTTTCATTAATATTGGTAATTCAATTTATAAATTGGTTAAAATCGATATCTGGCTAGTTGAAGCTTCTGTAACCATTTTGAAGCAATAATTGTTCCAAATTTCCGTCTTCCACGCTCGTTCGAAATTTTCTTAAAATTTCTAAAAAATTAACAAAATTCAGTTTTTCAGGTTGAATTGAAATTAAATTTTTAGTATTTTAATCGTTTTAATTAAAACTTGAAACCATGAACCGAAAACTATTTAAAATTTTTATAACATTTATCGAATTGTATGAATTACGAGGTCCATTCCAAAAGTTAGTGGCGCTCGCTCCTTGATGTTTTACCAAAATTGTTATAACTTTCCATAATGGATATTTTGGCACAATTTTTTCCTGCTATGCCTTGGAATTATTAGTATTCACAATTTCATCCCAGTCCATTCATTCTTAATTCTTCCGTAAGGTACTTTCTATCAAATCGAGCAAACTATTGGAATGGCCTTCGTAGTTCAGGATTTAAATTTTAAAAAGGCCTAAAAGGTTCATGATTTTAATATAACCTAAAATTCGTCAGCTTGTTTGCGGCTGGGGCTTCGGAATTGTCATGCCCCATGAGCTAATGGACTCATATAGAGAGATCACACACTGGTTCGTGGATAAGAATGACATGACAGTTGACACGGTGGCGTGGTGTTCACTTTGACACTCCATGTCGTGCCAACGTCTAAGTAGGTATATCTCTTCGTCATTCCCTCCTTGCATGTCAGTTTCCCTCGAGTCTCTTTTTGGGAAGTTCGTGTCACTTACCTTACCCATCCTATTCTCCTTAACCTCAACAAAGGGAAAGACATGAAGGGTTTTTCCTTAGTTGAACTAACTAATTCACCCAATTTCTTCACAGTCGGATACTTCTTTGTAAATTTTCAACCTGAACGCTTTTTTTTACAGCCTCCAGACATAAATTCAACTCCTTTCATTAGTTCTATTCATATAAAAGAATAGGATTGTCTCAGGGTTGGGTCTCAAGCTCAAGTCATTTGGAATTCAAAGATTATCTCATTCAATTCTCAGAAATCAATGTTTTCTTCCAAAATTTATATAAGCTAATTCTAATTCTACAACTTGATACACATCTGACGCTATGCTGCTTTCCACCTTAAGCTTACGATAAGAATTAATTTGCAAAAAAAAGAGCCGAGTAACGGACCCTGCGCTGGTCTCATGTCTAATGTCATGTAGTATAATGTAATGGGATGGGATGCCGAAATGAGGATTACAGTATTTCCGAGCATACATTTTTCAAAGTGTGCTCCAAACTTAATGTAATGGAACCCAGAATTATATTTAATGATTTTACAAGATGACAAAAAAATGAAGTTACCCAAATGAGGAGTCCGAACCCGAACCCATAAAAAATCCAATTTCGTCCATGTATGTATCAATGTCTCATTGTCTCAGGTGACCGTAATTTGAAATGGCCTTAGCATTACAAAACTACATTCTGACATTATGCCGCATTCCAAAAATAGTAACCGTCACCAATCATCAATCCTGAACGGAACCTACTTTGAAACACGTGTGTTTCTCAAAATCTCTGTAAATCTCACGATTCTAAACCTCGTCTCTTCTGAATTGTGTTCACAGGTGCTCTGAGCTCATCCCAATTCCCGGTATTCACGCTCTACGCCCAGAAAGTTTGCTTGAGTAGCCATTGTGAGAAGGCTTGGGACTACGAACGCGTACCAGACTACAAACTTAAATCAAAGTCGAATGAACTTGTCAAGAAACAAAGAAAAACTGGAAGTCGCTCGTCCTGTATGGAACTCTGTTTGTCGGAACGAGACTTTGTGTGCAGGTCAGTACAAAAAAAAATTTTGGATCCCAAAAAATTTCAGCTGCACTTCATTCTCATGTCCATGTCCTACGGTGAATTGAATATTAATGAGAATGTAAATCACATAATCATTTCATAATCTGTAGCATAAAAACATCACTCCCACATATCCACAGCCACATCCACCCAGTCCATCACGTCCATTCAAACAAATCATCCACTATTATACACATGTCAAGATTCTTATCCCTAAAGAAGACGCGGAGCAGAAACGCCTTCCAAAAAATTCTTCATAATTGCAACGCCACTTAACGTATATTTGGAGAAAAAAAAAAAAAGTTGTTTCTACAGGAAGCTATGGATTTACTAGCAGAAAACTTAGTTAACCTAAACAAACATACATGCAAGGGGTAGATATTCGCGTTAATTCGGCTTAAAATTCGAAACACGGGGGATATGGTGTTTGGAACCTTGGAACTATTATTATTTTTCGAGCACTAAGTTCAATCCGTAAATTATATTGCTAAAATAGTTAAGCATTCCGCTCGCGAAACTGGATCATCACGTACAATTTTCCCGTATTCCTTACCTGAGGCCAGGGATCAAGGCAAGATGTCAAAGTTTTCACAGCTTGAGCTCATATGATCACATAAGTAGGGAAAGGTTGCTTATGTAAAAACAGTTTTTGCTTGCTTTACATATTTATATTTGTGATCTGAGCTATTCACACGAATAATGAACATTTTGATTTGTTTGCATAAATAGATTTTTAGACCAAGCATTTATTTTTTTAGAAGAACCGTTTCTATTGCATATTTCATTACATATTTCGGCAGTTTTTGCATATTTTTTTGCATAATATTTCGTCTTTTTTGCATATTTTATTATATTTATCTGCGTTTATTGAATACTTTGACATTTTTTGTATATTTTTTGCATATTTTTTGCATAATATTTCGGACTTTGTTGCATAGTTTATTGAATAGTTCTGTGTTTATTGCGTATTTCGACATTTTCCATAGTTTATTGCATATTTCGGCATTTATTTCATATTAAACTGCATATTTCGGCCTTTATTGTATACTTCAACATTTGTTGCATATTTTATTGCACATGTCATTGAATATTTCGATGTTCATTGCATTTTTCGGAATTTGTTTCATATTATATTGCATATTTAGGCCTTTTTTGCATACTATATTGCATATTTTGGCATTTGTTGCATATATCTCACTGCATACATATTTGGACCGTTTTTATACGGTGCACACGAGCCTTTCCATACTTAAGAAGTTATCATCATCAATCTAGCCACCAAGTAATTGCCCACCTTATAAACACTTTCTTCGTAGCCCCAGTTGACCTGAAGCTGTGCAAAATGGAGTGCAATGAATACCTAATCAATCCACATGGCTTCCTCATGAAAGCCATGATCTCTGAGATGACACCTTGTTTAAATATTTAAATAATTGCTTTTCAGTACTTAATGAATTCTTCTCATTTTCCGTACGTCCACTAAACACTGAACCATCATTTTCCGGAAAGGCTCCATGACTAATAGGTTGGTAATCTTGAGGAACAAAGTAACATGTAACTCATTAGAAAATTCAACCAGGTATGAAGATAAATCAGATTAGGACATTTAGATTTGATTTAATATTCCATTAAGAGAACCCTGGTGCGAGAGATGACATCATGAAATGTAGGAAATAGGATTTAAAAAATTAAAAACAACTTTCCAATTACAAAGTATTCCCTTGAGCAAGACAGAAAGTAAAAATATAATGTCATAGACGAAATCAGGAGCAGAGATCAGGTTTAAATCAGACAATTTCATCTTCACTTAATAATGTAACTACCTCAACTTCAACTCGGCAAGTCCAAGCCCAGAACCTGCTGCATTAGATTCAAATTCATTCAAGATGCCATGTCAAGCATTAAGTTTTCCCTTTGGAGTAAACAAGTTGTAGAAGACCTGTGGTGGGTTCCTAATGTAAAAGGAACTTTATGGCGTAAGAAAACAATACCGGACTTGTTTTATTGTACATTGCGGAAATGATGGAGACGGACAAGACAGTGATCTTTGAGAAACTGGAAACATGGACAGGGATGAGAAAAGTCAACTTTTTATCTCTTGCTCACCTCTCAGCTCCTTCTAGGCGAATCAGACTTCTCAAAAACTTGTTTTCTCAAAACACCAGGGTGTTGGATTCTGCTGAATACATTTGCATCACTTTAGGATGAGCTATCACTTTGTCGTAGATAAGCTTATACGAACCTTTTCAAGTTTTCCGAATTATAAGTTCCGTAGGTGGGGATGGGTTCAATTAAAAGAGACTAATTGCTAAATTGATATTCAAACTTTATTTTTTAAATTCAAAGAAATCAGGATCAAAATTCCATCCAAATGCCTTGCATTTGTTTTTACGGAAAATAGCACACGTGTAAAATTAATTTCAAGCCTGTTTGCAGCAATTATAAGAAGCACAGTATTTTGCCCACCCTTAAAAATCCCTAATTTGTCGCATAAAATCATAATTTAGAAGTATCTAATTTAAGTTGAATTAAGTTATAATATTCAATTTTAAAATTATTATTGCATTTCAACTGTCCACCTTCCATCACAAACAACCATATATTTTTTTCCGATTGTTAAAATATATCAATCGACCCTTAATTTAACAGAACTTACGGATCAAGGCTTAACACAAACTCATTTAACCCACAATTTTTAACATACAGAACAGTATATTTCAAATTCACCAGATCGTTCTAAATTATGTGAATTGATGTAACAAATTAGAAATTTTAAAAATGTTTCAAATCAATTTCTACAATTTACAAATTCAAAAAAATCTGTTTCAGGCTTAAAAACCTATTCGAACCAAAAGGGAGCACATAGATCAATTTAATTTCAAGCCTGTTTGCAGCGGCTCTAACAGTTTTTGAAGAAAAAAAACTTTGTAATTTTAGTCTCATCAAATGACAAACTTTGGAATGAACATTTTAAACTGAAATTGTGTTCAAATATTTGCATTTGTTCACCGTGTCATAAAATCACAGGGTAATGTGATTTTATGTGAGTTTGTAGGATAATTTTTGAATGCCAATTTTTGCAAATCTCGCCCGAGTAATTACACAAAGTCCCATCCAAAATAATATTTTACAATTAGTAATATTTGCAGTTCAGGTTTAGGGTCAATATTCGAGAATTTTAAGCACAATGCTGACATTTTATCTTCAAATCTCAAATCCAGAATTACTATCCTGTTCTCATGCACTTTCACGCTCATTATGTCAACCCGAAGATGTAACGAATAGTTTACGATCAAATCAAGACCCAGATCAGGTTAAGATTTACGATTACATACAAGTACACAGAAGGATGTTCACTCTGCCCCTGCCGTGTTCTGTCATCGTAAAGAAGAATTAAAATTGAGAAACTAGACCCATTAAGTGAGCAGAGGAGACAGAGACAGAAGAACCCAGAACAAATAAAAACTCACGCAGACCAGATTGAGTGAGGGGACTAATAAAAACTAAACTACTGTTTTCCGACCTATAACCAAGTGAGGCCAGGTGAAGAACAATAGTGTAACAATTAAGGATTAAAAGGTCATTCTTCCTCTAATTAACTCAGAGAAAAGAAGTTAGTGTGTGAAGAGTCAAAGTCAAGGTCCATCCATTTTCATTGAGAAGAATATATGCAGAGTTCGGTCTAACGTTACAATTACCTACATAGAAAATATAATGGAAAAGTGCTCAAAAGTCCAACTCCAGCCTTGAAAGCCTACCTCTTTCTTGTCGTCAATTAAGAAACGGAAGAGGTTACCGGTTTTATGGTTCATACAGTAATTCTCCATCCTCCTCCTCTGGGTGCGTCTGGCTTGCATAAAAATCAAGTTTTCAAATTACAATGTAGAAAAGGAATTACAATATTATGACGAATGATATAGAGCTCCCATTCAAAGTCTTTCAAGATGCTTCCTCTCAAGTCTCGAGAGATATTTAGGTGTAAGTAGTAATTATGCACAAAAAAATGGAATGATATGTATTCCTATATACACTGTAGTATCATTAGGCAGTCTGAGAGCCGGACTCGAGGGAGAGAACGTGTCAGTCAAGTCACTTCAAATCAGCAGAAAGTTATCCAAATGTTATTTTATGATTCCTGCACTGCATGAATCAATACCAGGCTCAATTAAGTCTCGGTTAGGCTTTTATGCTTCTTTATTGCATGCCGCCAGTTTCAAGTCTAAAATGCCCGTCTAAAAGTCAAAGTCAAACATTCCATGCATCTATGTATATTAAATTTTCTGATTTCTACTCTATTTAAACTCGAAATAATTTGAATGTCGTTCGTTTAATTAAAGAAAAGCAAGGTTGATTTTTCATTTTAGATTAGGTCTAGTGTGTCGTTAGCTAATTTTGAAGTATCTAGAAATACCGCGCAGCATGCCAGTTAATTTTCAGAATTTTAGGTTCTAGTCAAATAAATAATTTTAGACAAATGGTCAAACAATTTTAAGAATTTTAGCTTTGGCTTTTAATTTTGGTTTCAGTTTAACTATTTCTTTCAACAATTTTTCAGGAGCAGGTTCAAAATGGTCAAATAGTTAATTTTAAAAATTTTACGAGTAGCTTGAAAATGGTCAAACAATTAATTCTAGAACTTTTAGGTTCAAAATGTTCAATCAACTAATTTTAGCAATTTTAGGTTTAAAATGGTCAAACAATATATTTAAAGATTCAAAATACATTATAAAACTGTTAATTTTTAGGAAATTTTAAGCTCAAAATGGTCAAACAATTAATGTTAGGCATTTTAGGTTCAAATGGCTAAATATTAAGCTTTGGTAAATGTTTTTTTACTATCAAGCGATCAATTTTAGTCATTTGAGGCTCCAAACGGTAAAAACATTAATTTGAGGAAGGTTCAACACGGTTGAACAGATAATTTTAGGAATTTCAGTTTCTTTGTGTGTGAATGGTCGGCCAAACCCGCCATTTGTTTAACTAATTATTCACCCTTTCTATAATAATATAATTCGCTCATTTAAGATTTTATGAGACCATAAGGGCTTGTTCTTAATATACAGATTCTATCATGTAGAACGTGAATCACAGCTACCCTCAAAAATGAACGCTCAAACCTAATATTCAAACCTTTGTACAAATTTGAATATTTATATTAACAAGTAGTTGAGAGCTGCTCAAAAAGCCCGGCAGGTCCTTTCAAGCAATTCATAATACTTAGATTAATGGTAAACAGGGTATTATTCGTATTAAATACACAGTAATAATAATGCAGGAGCGGGATGATGATGTGGAAAAGGAAGTTCATAGAACACAATAGAGTTTTGGTAGCCTTGTGGCCTCGGATAAAAAATTCCTGAAACAGTTAATTTCCTTCAGGTTAAGGTCAAGAGGAAAGAGAAGAAGAAGAAGATAGGCGACGGGAGGACGGACGGATGAGAGTCTTCTCAGATACCAGACCAGTCTTTTCTCAAGTCATTACATCCTCAACTTGTCGTTGAACCACATAAAAAACGTAGCAGAACAAATTGTAACTCTAAGAAGACAGGGACTTCCAATCCAAAGCACCTTAACACTAACCTCCTGAATCCCGCGTCCTCGTCTCCCATTCCTTCTGACTCACATAAAAAATCTACGAGAAGAACCGTATGATCTCATCTACATTCCAAAATTCCAATTTTCGAGTCCAAAAAAATCGATAATAATTAGGTCTTGGATTTTGGATTTTAGTGGAAATTAGGCGAAACTTTTTTTGTGAATGGGTTTTTGCATTCTAAATTTTTGGTGGTTTAGTTGGACATGTCCAAGCCTTATGTTCCATTGAAAGCTCCGTTGCCGTTAGTTCTTTCCAAATTAAAACGAGATTTGTATTACGAAACAAGAATCAGGGCACGGGATTAAGCCGGTTCTGGTCTCAATGGAACACGCACAGAATTGTAAAATCCGCATTACAAATTGAGACTAATTTAATACGGATTGTTTTGAACATTTTTAACACGCATGGATTACGGGATCATTTATAAGGTCACGTATTGCAAAAACATGTCTAGTTTCGTTGAATCCGTCAAATTCAGAAGAAACGGATGAACGTATATACGCCGAATAAAAACTTATATTTCGTTAAAACAAATACTTCTCTAATAAACTAGTTTTCTGATCTGCGTTAGTTCTTGCAGCTGTCAGCAGCCAAGATGCAAAAATTCGAAAAACTTTCATTTTTAACAAATACAAGCCTGATTTATTCAACCACCCACGCACACTTATATACAACAAAACCCTTGCTATAATTCAGCCCAAATATTTTGGAAAGTGGATCTTGAGCCCGACAACAATTGAAAAATAGTCAGGAAACAGTCCTGGTAAATATTTTGATTTGTGGCACAGAGACGACGACACATCCTGACAATTGAAACATGTCAAATTAAATCAGGCGAAAATGTCAGTTTCGATTCAACGGAATGGAACAGCCAAATTTTAAACCTTAGAGCTTAGCGTAAGAATGAATTTCCAACCTTAAAAATTACATTTTCTTAGAAGAATATTAATATCTGCTATAATAATAATGATAGGAATTTGGAACTGAGGTCCTCGATACAAAAAAGTGAACAGAAAGTAGCATGTTGTATACACTGTTGGTCGTGACATATTGGCCGACCACGATCACGGAAACAATTTTTTCTCGCCATCTTCTCAAAAGAAAGAAAGGAGAAGAGTACAGAGAAAGGAAGAAAAGGCCCAAGTCGTGATCTCTACTTTGGTAGTGAGACCATAAAAATACAACGATATTGATCCCTCTTACCCGTTAACTGCTATTCAGAACCAAAAACTCATTGTTCCGAGGGATTCTGAAACTAACTTTGCCCAGACCTCCACATATACTTTAGCCTAGCTTTCATTATCACCTCTCAGGATTGCAGATTCAATATCGTACACAACGGACCGTCTTTTACTGAAATTTGAGCAGGTACCTTGGAGCTAATAACGATAACGAGAGTGCTAATTGATTTTTAGTACCTGATTTCGTTAAATCAGCAACAGATTAAAGGCAGGCCTAGGTTTGGTTGCCCATAACGAGCCAACAATTTACAGCATAATGGAAGTGCAATGATGTGAGCTTTAAAATATTTATGGCGCTAACCGCTTGTCGACTAGTGCTAAATTCGATAGCTTAGTAGAAAAGAGGTACGAGCACAAATTTTTGAAAATGCAGTTTTTCAAATGATTGGCTTTTCAAAAATCCATGTACAGATGCGCCATAATTTATGGTTGATTTTGGGTTGGCGCTAAACGAGCCACGTCCTTAAACCAATAGGCGCAACGTAAAATCGAGACGTTTTAGAAATAGACATCGAACCACAATCCGCGCTAAAGTAGTACATTGACGCAGAACTACAAAAAGCGCTAAATTAATTTTATGTCGAACCATAGCATAATGCGCTAAATTAGTTGTTGAATCAGGAAGTTCGCTAAAATAATAGACAATAATATAGTCACACTTGATCAATTTTAAAATGACATTTAAAAACGAAGCAATATAAAGACCCAAAATTAGCGCTAAAGTACTTGGCACATCAGCAATGAAACCAGACGCTCGACAATTGTCACAACATTCGTAATTAAAGCAAATTTGACAACATTTGGGTGAACTATTTAAGTCAACCCCGGCTTAAAACTGTAAATTGCAAATTGGGTAAGTTAAAAGCGATTTATAATGTACGTAATATCCTGAAAGCCAGGCCTGGGCAAGGTGACACTAAACAATCAGAAATGCTTTCAACGCTAAAAGTCTTTGAGGCCGAGACAGCCGAGCTATCCCATTATGCATAGGTAATTTAATCCAGTCAATGTAACGCAATAGCTCAACACCTCGTCTCGTAGTCGTAACTGTATGTCCACTCTTCAGCATCTTTATAAAGTCATACTTGGAGTCGTCTTTTACACTTCATTTGACCAAAAGGAGCGTCTGAAGTCTAGCTTGAGGCCTCATGGACTCACCATCATCTCATTGTCTTTTATCAAAAATCCAAAATGTAATGATCCTCTCTTCTTCATTATGCACACTACTCAACTTCCCCGCTATCATCCATCTAAATCTTATTACACAATACAGGCCTAAACTCCTAACCACAAAAAATGAACATTTATCAAAGTCTTCCTCATAGTATTTCCGCCTAACCATTTTTTTTTTAACTTTACAAACTTATTAATTTTTTCCACCTTTTCAAAAGTCAATTTTCAAAAGAGTAATTCCACTAATTATCATTCAGAAAAGCAGGCTAGTGTGAACCGTGTGTGTAAATAACACGTGTGGGATCACTTAAATATACGGAACTCCTCATCACTCAAACTGAGGAGGTGAGGCTTCAAGTTTCAAGTAAAAGTTTTGTACTTTTCGTGCTCCACTCACTCACACCCCTTTTTGTTTTTATAAATTGAGCAATTTAGTCTGAACATAAAGGTAAACACATGTACTAATTATTTCCAGCATATTTGAAGATGCGTTCAAATTTTTGAGAACATAATAACTAGCTTCAGTTTCCTAAACACCAATTCAGTCGTTACACGTGCGAATCCATGCCGTTTATTCGCATTTTGCAATTCCTTCAATACTGGACAGTCAGGATAAAAGCAGCATCAGGAACAACAACAATAGTCCGCATAAACGAGCCAAAAGCCAGAACCATGTCTAATGTGTACATATAGTTCCATACCTTCAAATACAATAGGATTCCCTTTTACCTAAGCCCGTACATTAATACTAAATATTATATTAAGTAAGGGCCATTGACACCGCTGAGACTCAAATGCTTAAGCTGATGATGAATTGAATTTAATATTTCAACTCAAACTTCAGAAAAATTTGAAATGACCCATCTCATTATTTCCCTTAATTTGCAGATCTGCCATGTTTGCCAAAGGAACAGGTGACTGTTCACTGTCCGACATGGATCGTCTCTCCATGGGAAGTGTCAACTCGTTGGAAGCAGATAATGGAACTGACTACATGGAGTCCAACTGTATTAATGATCCCAACAAGCTCTGTGACTTCAAGGCTCTGGATGGGAAAATCCTCAAGACGGTCGATGCCGTGTATCAAGAAGTGGATGCTGAGAATGATTGCAAGTAAGTGCCTAACCTTCTTCACCAAGGAATGTAAAAAAAAATTAATACAATTCCTTCATCATCATCTTCATCATTAGCATTTCTTTAATTCCAACCAAGAGCTACCGAACCGAGTTTTGACGTTAGTATTAAAAACAACTTACAGGTTCAACGTTCAACGTTCAACCAACTACTTTTTTATATATCCACACTCGATTTGATTTCTCCACGTCTCAAAACATTAGGAATTTGTTTGTAAAAAAATTTAAATGTGGTAGGCAAACTACAACTACAATAATTCGAATACGTGGAAGGCCACAGTCCGTTCATACCATAGTGATGTGGCTAAATGCCAAACACGTTTGCGGTGAAGAAGAATGGAATGAAGCTTTAATATTTGTTCGGCCCAAACTATTGATTCCGTAATAATTATTGAGTTGAATGCTTGATTCCGCCTAATGGTAAAATAAATGGTCTACTTCACCGACTTCACAGCCGCACATCACACACCGCATCAACATCAACCTTGAGAATTTTCGTAACAGTAAAAATTACAAACAAATAAGAAAATTCCAATGCACTCTGTGAGACCATGAACTTTCTGGCTTCAGCAATCACTAATCATCCACCCCATCTTTCAGACAATACTCGAATATCAGCTTTTCTCTTAATTCATCAAATGGGCACCTGTCCAAAGGCTAATTGTATAATATAAGAAGGCATACACATTGTCCACTCCCTATGCATCCCGCTTCCTCCAAAATTCCAAGCTACTCAAGAATGCAAAACAACTTGTGCGAGTACAAAAAAAAACTAGGCATTTAAACATCAATTCCAGATTCCAAGCAGAAACTCATCGGGGAGAATCTAAAATGAAATATTGATTTTTCTGGTTATTACACCGGGTAATAATACTTTCATCCTAAGCTGTTCTGAATAATATATTTCCAATGTTTATGATCAAATGCTACCTGAAAAGAATTAAATTGTTGTGGAAAACAGTGGATTGGGTTTAAAGGCGGTTTGACCCGTCTCATCCCCATAAACGTCAGGCGACTGGTCGTATCTCACGATATGCACTTCGTGTACGTGAAACGTGAATCTCAGCAAAACAACTGAGAAGCTATTGATCCCGTGCTAATTTAAATTATAATTTAACCCATCATGATGAGACCATTACGGACAATTTTCTCTGTAACCTTGAGTAGAAACCATTTAAATTTCTGCATTGCGGTAGGTCGCCCCTATAGTAAATGCTTTGTAATCTTCCGGAATGATGGTGACGGATAACACAACAATTTAATTTTAAACATAACCTCATATTCATGATGAGATGAAAACCACTCCCAGTAAATTACAAGGCATTTTTTCATCATCGTAAAGCTTCAATCAGGATGTTTTGCTCCTTGGAAAGCCATGTGTATGTGTGGCTACAAACTCATCATATTTAAGTGCAGTACTTTCCAAATTGGTCTGGATCATAATATAATAACATAATTTGATGATCCGGAAGACGCTTAATTTAATAACATGAATCTTTTCCCAAATTCTAGGAATCTCTGCCTGAACACAGCCTTTCGTTGTCAATCCTACGATTACAATGCGACGGGAGCTCAAGTCTGTCGCCTGAGTCATCATAGCTCCCTAACCTTGACGCATATCCGTGACCCCTTCCTCGCCGTTCCCGGAGCAGTGACCAAGGAACTATCTGCCTGCTACAATGTGAGCGTAGACTGCCGAGCTGGAGACATGATTGCAACTGTTCGAACTTCCAAAATCTTCCAAGGAAAACTTTATGCTAAGGGTGCACCCAACAGTTGTTCCGTGGATGTACAGAATTCTTTGGAATTTGTTCTACGCCTACCCTACACTGATCTTGAATGTGGAGTCCGACGGGAATCTATGGGTCGATACTCGACAGAGGTAAAATCCCATCTAAAAAAATTAAACTGGATTTCAATTGAGTTCCCTTCATGTTGACGTGACATAATCATCAGTCATCAGTGACAGGTGAAGCGGACCAGTTGAAAATACAATTGGGAAAAGTAAATATGCGTAATACCATAAGATAACAGAACTGCCCACTCGGATTTTCATTTTCAAAACTACTAAAGATTTATTAGACAAAAAATAACAATTCCATTTGGTTTTGGTTCGACGGTTTTGAATAGAAAAACTCATTCAGTAAATCCGAAAAAAAAAAGGATTTAACGGATAAAGATCATCTTCATAAAGATTTAGAAAATGAGAATGGGATTGAATTGCATGTGGAGGTGCAGGGCAATTTTGAGCAGTTGCCCATCTCGTCTCCCATCATGTCAGACATTTAAGACAGAAAAAAAAGTAAAAACGTTTACCAGTCCAGTTCTACCAGAACATGATTATAAATGAAAGTGGAATACAATTATTTTGTACAATTTTTTATATATATTTGTTCAAGATAAGGATCTTGAAATTTTAATATTCTGTTCTTTGGAATGAACATGCATACAACTCATGTTTCATTTCTACGGACGTGGACTCATGATCACTGCCTGTCTTCACTCATACGCCTTTTTACCCTGTGTGAACAATTGTTTCATGAAAACATTACAATTTGTACAACCCGTCGCCCAGATTCCAGTTTGGTTCGAGAACTGGGCGGAGCCTGTGTGCTGAGCTGAGTTAGGTTCATATATCGTTCCGGTAGGAGAATATTGCATTTTAAGAGAGGTTGGGTGATGGGGATGATTATCACGCTTCTGAATAATTATCTTCACAGTATGATTACCGAAATACATTCATCAAAAGTTTTGAGCTTGTCCGTTGTCTTTGGTTTGGATAGCCTCACAACAGGGACAAGTGCAAGAGGTAGCACTCGACCAAACACAAGCTGAGTTAATGGGCAATGCTTCATGATTCACAATCGTGACCAAAGCTTAGGGTGGTTTACCAAAAACTCACGTTTCAAAAATTTTTTTTTAAAATTCATCTCAATTTTGAATTTCTAAATTTTCATATTTTTGTTCCTTTCATTTTCACAGGTCATTCTTCAACATCACGACCAGATTGTTACCGCTTCAGATATGGGTCTCTCAGTAGCTTGCCAATATGACTTGACCAATAAATCCGTTTCAAATGAAGTTGATCTCGGAGTTGTTGGAGATCTCAAACATTCCATGGCACAAGAGAGCATTGTTGACTCACCAAATGTGGCTATGCGTGTGACGGACAGGCGTGGAGAAGCTACAGCAGCTGCACAGGTAATATAATGACAAGGATTCATTCAAATTCAAGTTGTATTAATATTTACACAACTTTCTATGCGGAATCTAATGAATGATTCAACATCCAGTTGCACTTCCGCCCATTTTGTAAAGACGCGTTCCTGTTAATCAAACATGGCATGGCATCCGACGCATGCAAAATCCAATACTGAATTCTAAAATTTTCATATCATTTTTCTGAATCGAAACAGGTTGGCGACCCCTTGGCACTCCGCTTCGAAATTATTGACCCCAACAGCCCATACGACATTTTCGTTCGAGAGCTCGTGGCCATGGACGGTGTTGACGGATCTGAAATCATGCTTTTGGACGGAGAGGGTTGTCCAACTGACCAAAGAATCATGGGTGCACTTTCCCGAGCTTCCGATGACCAAAAGGCTCTCGTTTCCCACTTTGATGCCTTCAAATTCCCAACTTCAGAAGTTGTACAGTTCCGAGCTCTGGTTACTCCATGCTTGCCCAAATGTCAACCAATTATCTGCCCTGTTCAGGATAGCAATGGTCTTCTCCAGGAAGTACCCAGTTTGGGACGTAGACGCCGAGCCGTTAACTCTACTGACATTGACTCTGACCATCAGAACGAACTAGGGGACAGTAAGGTTCTGTACTACACGATGGACCGACGACTTCGACGTAGCACTAGTGCCAAACAATTACAACCTGACTCTCTTCCAGCTGAAGAAATGCTCCTCGTTCGCTCAATCCATATTTCAGACAGATTCGGAGCTGACAAGAAACGTGACCGTAAATTATCTGACGACTCATCCTCTGGATCAAACTATGATGACAATGCCCATTACAAACGAGGACGTCTTGGAGACATGGACGATGATGAAGAGATCCCATCCCTGCCTAACCACTCCAATGACCCACACCGAACGGCAGAACGACCCGCCGGAAGCTGTATCAATCTCTCAACCGTTCTTGGAGCTGGAGCTGTGGTCGTTGGACTTCAAATTGCAATGCTTGTAGTAGGAGCCATGCTGTTCCTTCGACGACGGGACACGAGTCAGAAACTAATCTCTCCACCCCGACCCTCACCTCAACAGACAATTTTTGTAAAACGATTCTAAAATTAAAACGACAGAACTAGACCATTAGGTACTTTAGTACAAACCAGCAGAACATCAATACGGCCTAACTGAAACCAACAACTAGAAACATAGTAGGCAAAAGTAGTGAAAAACAAGTCCGCGACTACTGACAGTGAAATAACCTAGATTTATTAAATATGTCACTCATCACATTGTGTCATGTCATTGTGACAGACGGTAGTATGACAAGTTACATGGGGTGCTTCCACGTGTAACGCTTTAAAAGCCAATACATGACTGACTGACATAATAATTTTTAAGTAGAAAAAAAAACGTCAAAGTACGTTTTTTTTTTGTCATGTGTACATAAGTATTTACCTTGGGAAGAATTAGGATCCCAATTAAGTTAATTAGAATTTGATTTTTTTGTATCTTTGGGGCTTTAGTTAAAAATGGGATCTCTGTTTCTTTTGTACTGGCTTTTGGGTTTTTTATACGCTCATTATAATTTGGTCTCTAGTAAAAATTGTCAAAAGGCACCTATGGGGTTTTATGTAAGGAAACGATGTAGCTTTTCACGAATGTTTACACCACCGGGCATCATTTGTACCTACTACCGAGGCTATGTGATGATGAGGTAACGTTACTTGAACAATTTCTTCCACTATTTTATCAATAGACCTAAACTTACAATGAGAAGAGAAAAAAAACGGTGATGGGTGTACTGTAGTACATATGTAGGTGCAGATGGCTGGTGCAATTCAATTTCATAATATTATAACTAACATACAACAAAGTCCAAGCTCACCGGTTTGGAGGGGACATTAAACGCACAAGAGGAAAAGGACATACAAAGGGGTTACGGATTACGGATAAAGAATTTTATGGGGAAATAGTCTTCAATTGACAGGGGAAAAAAACACAATGCGTTTGCTTATGAAAATTCCATCGACCGACTACTCACTCAGCAGGTTCACGGTCATGGGTTATGTGGAGCGGAAATTAGTTTTTTTATTTGAGGAAGTAGAATTCACACGAGCAGATCTCTTAAATGCTTTTTTCCGCAGATTCTTATCGTTCCAAGAAGTTCAAACTTTCAAGGATTTATACGGTCGCATATCACACAGTTGGTGATCGTAATTCTGCAGACAGCTGTGTGATCTGTGATGGGATTTGCGGTGAAAAGCCTTTCACATCTTTAGATCATTCCATAAACCCATAAAGCAAAAAGAAATCAACTTTTTATTGAAATGTCATCGACACTTTTACATTTACACGTGTGTGGATCTCATCAGGTATTCCGGTAAAATCCGCATCTAGTTTTGGCTATTAAAATCCAAGCCAGTAGCTAAGTTCATGTTAATCTAAATTATAAAAATTGGCTCCTGTATGGCGAGGCCTATTCCCATTTCCATGTTGGCATCGATCCATCAAAGTCTTCATAATAGGACGTGAATGATGATGGTGATGCACAGTAGCCACAGCCAGTCATCACCCTTTATCACGCTCATTTAGTAGACACTTGAAGCACGCATTGTTGACTCAATAATTGACATATCTATGCACTTTACGATACAGACAGGCCATACCAAAACCCACAAGGCTCTCAATGAACCCTATAAAGCTGACATATTGATGACTCTGAAGACTCGACGAAAGATTCTTGTACATAGACAGTGAAAAATGAGCTCTCTGTTTCTTCTCTTATTAAGCCTTAGCCCTATTTTATATGATAGTAATTTATTAAGCTAAAATGGTGATCATAAACTCTAGGATTCAACCTGCGGCACAAGCTTAAGCCCCTGGTTAAGGTAACCTGTTGTGCATACACGCGTACTGGTACGTCGTCGCTGTCAAAAAAATCAAAGCCAAGTATTTATGATACAGTATGTATTTTAGTGATATACAATATACTAACATCAAATGATACAAGTCTTTGGAAGGTTTTGCTACTCCTTAATACGTAATGTTGAACCATAAATTATGAAATGTTACTGTTATTTGCTCTGTTTTTGTTGTTATTTAATGTATTCAACTCTAATTTATTATAATCTCTAAAAACAGGAAGAAGAATGATGAGTGTGTACTAGGCTTAATATGATTTCTTTAACTGTAACAATAGCTAGCTACCTACTCTACAATAATAAATAAATCTCTTTTGGATGGAAAAATAACTAATTTGGGTTCCGGAAGCAGTTTATTCTGAGCGGAGGGTTCTCACAGTTAATGTAAATACATTAATCAAGCATTTCTCTCATGAACAATGCAGAACTTTTCATATATGGAGAAGAATGGGTGAATCAAAAATGAATTTCATAAAGGAGAGTTCAAATTCGGATCTGCTACTTCTCTCCATCATTTTCATCAAAAGAAATCAAAATCTGATCATGGCAGCTTAAGCAAAGAGGCAGAATCTGATGAGTCGTGCCCAGAAATGCTTTCGAAAGATTAAAAAAAATTCTCGTTTAAAATAGCCGACAGAAGCTATTTCTATTAAAATTGCGTCTTATAAATTGTGAATATTGAGGTGCTAGTTGCTTACGGGAATCGGTACGTAAGAAGTTGAACTTGTTAATATTCAAAAGTGCTGATTTATGAGAAATAGCTAAGTTCTAATAATGCCTAGCGTTCACTTCACTTTTGAATGCTACAGCCCAGTCACACTGTTCCTCTCACACACGAAAAAATGCCAGAAAATAAATTGTGAAATCGATTTTTAATAGTCCGAAAAAAATTCAAAAATGCACAAAAGCTCTCTTAAAATTGTAATAATATTGTAATTTATCCATTTCTACAAACTTCTACCATATTGTTGGGTCCTATGGAGCCATAGGGTCAAAGGATAACCTTACAATCTTATCATAATTTAAAGTAAGATTAATTGTTATCAATAACACCTCTGCATCTTTGATTTAATAACATACGAAAGTGAATTATCATAAATACTGTACATTGTGTCATGCTACGAATCCGAATATAGTTTGTCCGAATCTTCACAAGAAATTTAAATATTGCGAATAGTGATGCGTACAGACACACAGTGAAGCCTCGGCTTACATTACTCCACATCACAAGGCATAAGACCCTCTTCGGATCTGTCCTAATGACGAGGCGATGGTTGGTCAAAGACAAATCCAGTATGGCATAATGTATATTACATGCACCGAGCAACAACAGTAACCAACACTTCATTAATAATTGTGTGGCTATATTTTGGGAGCCTGAATGCATCAGCTAAAACACAGTATAAATAGTTCAAACACGAAGCCTGATCAGGATGTGATAAGGATATACTTAAGTATGCGGAATACCATACCGGACCCTGCTGGGCTTCTGTGAGCAAAGATATTTCATCCCTTGAGGCCTGATCATCCTAGTTGCATGATTTACTAAATGGATAATATGATTAGCACCTTACAATGTTTTAAAGTTTTAATTTCCCTCAACTCACGTTAATTATGGACTACGGATCATCTCCACATGTCAAAATGTTTCGGAAGCTTTACCTGTCACCTTCCTATACAAAGTTGTACCACATAATTTCAATATACAGGTTTCCCTGTATAATTATTCCCTTAACCATCCGCTCATGAGATACACATTTCCACATTCAATAACAGTAAAAAAAAATGCAAAAGAAATGAGACGTATAATTTCTTTCAGGATTTCCGTAACAGTTTAATCAGGCTTCAACCTTGCTTCATCTTCATAAAAATTATGAATACCCAAGTTCAAATCGGAACACATGAGCTGCATAGCCTTTTACCGTAGTGGAGTGATAATGAGTAGCCTGAATTCTGATAGCTAGCAAAATTCTGTTGAAGAAATTGCAGAAAATATATGAATTGATTTGAATTTTGAATAGTAGTTAATTAGACACTTCAAGTGAACAACGGCTTGTTGATATTTTGACTCAACGTTTATTTTTTATGAGAAATTCCAAGTAATTATAATAATGGATTTTGACAAGGCTCTCTGCTTCTTTCCCAACATGCAGACGCCAGGGAAGCTCAAGCCTTCCGAAGGAATCAGTGTGGAAGTGCAGCCCAACTGTATGAATAGTTGATAATGACATTGACATTTTATCGACAGAGAGAGGCATGGAGGGAAACTAAGAGGATCTCTAATCCAATTCTCATGTAGCGAGCCGAGTTATTAGGAGATTATGGAGATGACAGGGTGCTGATATGACACTGATGAGTGATAGGTACTGACCACCTAGAGCTACTTCACAATTCAACTCGTGAGCCAAAGATTTACCATCAATACTTGGGCTAACAGAACTTCAATCACATGACAGACACAAAGAGATGAGTCAAACTTAAAGGAAGATACAGGAAGTCATCACCCGACGCCAATGTACTTAGCACGTCTACCAAGCTTTCATCTCTCATCCAATGTAATATTCATCGGTAGCACATGAATCCGCATTTTAGGCTGCATTTTCAATAAATTCCTTGCACAAATGTATTGCACGGTAAAATATAACTTTATTTTAAGTGCATAAAGGTAATTAAATGCTATGAAAATATGAAATTCGACTAGAATTTCTACATTGCACTAGACTAGTGTCACTAACAAAATGTATCAAATAATTAGAAAGATGTCAACGAAACCGCTCTCCGTGTTAAACGAAATATAAAAGGAGTCGATAGACAAGTGTCCAATTTTGGAAATATTGTACTGACGACGGGAGGTGGCCTTACTGACCTTTTTAAATCAAAGAAGCAAATGAATTCAGTGAATTATATCTCCAAGATAATGGATTTCAAACTCATCAAAGTAAGCAACCAATCCAAAATATCACTCTTTATAATTTAGAGAAGCTCCTATCTTCTATTTCAATAAAACGATGTTGCTGCGTATCTGTGTATGGTATGTAATGTGTATCATTCTGTCACACAACAACTTTTGTCAAGTCAACAAGGCTTCCAGTGACCAATAATGCCTTGGCAACATTGTCCTACAATTCCATTTATTCTCCTTCTTCGATTCCAAATTATTTAAAACTAGCTTTCCCATTGGTCAGTGATGGTATCACTGATCTGTACCTGTGTTTTGAATTTGACAATTTTGAACGCATAA